>CANXYC010208497.1:0-92888 GCA_948193065.1 Aleurites moluccanus | reverse complement strand
TAGTAATTTTAGTTAAAAAATCATGATAATATTAAATTTATAAATATTAGGGTTAATTTTTAGCTAAATAAAAATATAATATTTTTAGTTAAAATTAATTAATAATATTTTTAGTTAAAATTATGATAGTGTTAATTTATGAATATTAGGGTTAATTTTTAGGTAGATAAAAAATATAATATTTTTAATTAAAATTAATTAATAGTTATGTACTGTACAGCGCAGGTACCACATGCGCTGTGTACTGTGCAGCGCAGGTGGTACCTGCGCTGTGTACTGTGCAGCGCATGTACCACATGAGACAGCGCATCCATTGCCTGCGCTATTGGTATAAATGAGTAAAATTAATAGATTTTGTTACAAAATGGTATTTATTTATTTATTTTATTATTTTTAAGAAAAAAGCTCAAGATAAAAAGTCACATGTGAACGGTTTAATAGAACTTCACCACCTCAACTTTTATATATATATATATATATATATATATATATGATTTCTCTAATTTTGGTCATGACATCTTAACTTGGTGACAAGACACTAAACCTAATACATATTGATACTAAACTTGGTTAGGTGATAACACTAATTTAATTAATCAATTCAGCCAATATTGCTAACTTGCTATAGCTGTCATTCTTGCCAATTCTACATCAAGAAATCAGAATAGTGGAATTTGAAACATCGACCGAGGATTTATTCAGATAAACCTAACAAAAAGTGTGCCTTCATTCATTTCCTGGCTCGAAAAGCCCATCGATTTGGATGCTAGCCAATTAGCCTAATTGAGTTTCCTTGGCAACGCTATGAAATTAATTTTCAAAGAACCACCAATTATATTTATCTTCTTCTGGGATGTGAGATTAAGATTTAGTTGAAAACCAATTAACCAAAATAATAATACTTTACCAAGAATTCCTACACATACAATTTCAAAATGAATTGAGATACTAGACTATTTAAATTATACTCTCTCCGCCCCACAATAAGAGTTTAATATAAAAAATTATACTCCCTCCACTACACAATAAGCATTCTTAGCATTCAATTTCCTTTTTGATATGTTCTATCTCATTTCCCAATCCAAATTATATTTTCTCTTAACATTATAATAATATTTCATTAAAAAAATATTGAAAATAGAGAGAATTAAAAAATATAAAATGTAAAAGATTTAGAAAAATAATAGAAATTAAAATAATAAATAGATTAAAAAGATTAAAATAGAGCAAACAAATTTTCTTAATAATTATATATTTTATAATTAATATCTTTATTATAGGATTAACAGAGTAATACAAGTCCACCAACCAAATCTCATAACAGTACAGAGCAGAAATACAAGGAGGAATACCACACCACAATTTCAATTTTGTTCCATCCAAGCTACGGCTAGGATCTTATACTCAACATTAATAAGAGAATCAAAACGCAAATAATAATAATAATAATAATAATCATAAAATAAAAAAAAAGTTCAAGGACCACGGCTGAAATCGTAACCCCACCTTCAAAATATTCAGCATAAAAGGATAAAAATGGTACATGACCAGATTACACTAGGCGTTTATCAAGATGTACAGGCTACTAAAGGCCACGAACCTACACTAAAACATTCGTGTATACATGCATGCCATTAATGATGGCGTAATTACAAGTCAGTCCGCGCTTTCATTCATCGTCATTTGTCAACGTCGATATCATGGTCACAAAGCTCTTCATATTCCAGCTGCGACAAAACACAAGTAAATTATTAGTTGGTCTACAAGATGGAATTTTTAGGACTATCAACTTCCATGCAAATTACCCACCTCTGCTTGGTTATGGGCCAACTTCATTCTCCGATATTCCTCTTGTGCCTTCTTTGAACGGAACATAGCTTGAACCCGTACAACAGACCTCTCAACCCGCTCTTCAGCTTGTTTTCGGCTGGCTTTGTAGAAGTCTTCCTCTGGATCACTTTCCTGCCTCTCATCTGCAATTGTTTCAATAAGATCAACATGAAGTCCACGAAAGCCTTTTCTCTTTAAACGCCATCGTAGAATTGCTTTCTCAACCACTCCAACTGACCAAATTATCTTACGGTACTGCCTTCTCACTTGGAAGCCCCGGAAAGTAGCCTGCAGTTGAAGAAAATGAATTCACTTTCATATCCTTATGCTAATGCATATGATAAATGCTTCTCAGGCATGCATGACACAATCACGAACTAGGAAACAGAATTGGGGTGTTTTATGTTCTCTAGATTTAGAGAGCAAATCAGGTCAAATTAGAAAGTAACCTAGTCCACAAATAAACCATTTCATCCGGTTGCCGTTACCTTGGACTTGGTGCCAATGATTATAACCGCTTAGATTGACTAAGAAAAGAGCAGATGGTTAAAGTTAAGGCAACACCTGACACAAACCTGCATTTGTGAAGTAAAATCTAGTAGTTTGCTGGTCTTTCCCTCGATCCCCCTCCTTTCTGGTTGGCATTTATACGTAAACTAGTTGAATAAGATGGATGAAAGTACTTACTTGAATTTTGATAACTTGACGACGCATATTAAGGAATTCTTTCCTCATTTTCCATGTACGAAATCTATACTGGATGCGGGCAGCAGCTGCCATCTTTTTCCGTGTATCAAAGTTGCGAAAGGCATGTTGAATCCTCATTGCTGCAACTATATTTCGTGCTTCATCCTCTGGATTTTCAGACTGAACTGCTTTAGTCCGTACTTTTAGAGAGTGTTCTCTTAATGCAGAATGTATACGTGCTGCTGCATCTGCAGTTATTCGATAAGCTGCCAAAGTATCCTTCAGATATAGCTCCTCCTCACTTAGGTTCTCAGAGTTTACTGTGTCACTCCCACTAGTTTGCAGTGAGCCACTGACATTACCAGCTATAGACATATCCTTGAATTGTGCTACTAAACACTTTTCTGACAGATAAGCTGCTAAGCCATCATAACCTTTTGCAGATGCAAGATCAGCAGCAGTGCATCCACCAGGGTTTTCTGAAGTGGGGTCTGTGACCAAGTTTGGCTTTGCCCCTGTAGATAAAAGAACTGCAACCATTTTCTCCCTGAACATGGAGATGTTTCAGAATCAAGAAATACAGGAAATCTATCAACAAACTATGCTAAACTCTTCATATTCATGCATCCAGATGTATATATATAAATGAAAAAGACTGGTGTGAAGAAAAAAGAATTCAGATAAAAAATAGCAAAAAAGAGTGAAGCTGTCCCAAGTTACGGAAAGATGAGGGAAAAAACAAAAGGATTCCAATTTGTTAGCTTCAAGAGTCAGAAAGAAATGCAGCTCAGCTGAACAGTCACGTAGAAGAGTGAAAAATTAAATGCAGCTGAGCTGAACAGTGAGAATCACATAGAAATGCAAGATATAATAAATTGGACATATCACATACTTTCCATGATATGCTGCCCAATGAAGAGCTGTCCATCCATGTTTATCTCGAAAATCCAATGATAACCCTGACCATGAAAATAAATAAACAGCCCAAGTATATCCAAGAATAGCGCACAAATGGATTACTCCTAGACCTTGAGCATCATATTCGGTGGATTTACGGCCTTCAACAACTCTTTCCAACAACCATTCCTTTAGCATGTTCTTCAAAGTGAGTTCAAACAGTTCACTTTTTGCTTCTGCAAATGAAGCTCTGTTTTCCTCAATTGAGTTCATCAAATATGCCCAACTATGGAAAATGTTAAAAGTTTTATGGGCAAACTTCTTCGCCTCCTTCATGGTAGCTGGTGACACCTTACTGGTTAGAATGTCAAGGCTTCTGGATGTAGAAAAAAGCAAATGAGTAAGTCTCATCTGATGTTTGAACTCTTCCCAGTTGGGTTTGTCTTCTGAAGAAGCCACTGGATCAGGTTTGTCTTTCAAATAAATCACCGGATCACATGGTGGAGAGCGGTACTCAAAATTTAGAACTTGGCTAATAGGTTTATGGCCATCCAAACTCAAAAACAGATTTACTAATCCGGGGGAATGTGGTGATACCAAACAGCGATACACCCCAGACTGAACAATTTCTGCACGAACACATGTATCTCCACATACACAAAACACATTGGATTTCTCCAGATGAAGATACTGTTCATGGAAATATCCAGTAACTAAAATCTGCATAAAAAGAAAAAAATGCATTAACCAATTGAAATATATTTCATAGCGATTGTTCATCAGCAGATGACCAATTTTTGTCATGCCAAAGTTCCAGCAAATTTTGAGGAAACTATTAAAGCACATAACACTATTTTGAAACCTCATACAACTAATTTGCAAGATAAATTCCAAACCCTCAGTAACAAAAAACACCGACTTTATACGAGAACTTAGAAAAATTGGAACAAATGACAGCTTAACTGGAGACATGAAACAAGCTTAAGGTCCCACCTTTCTTGGGACACCTAGGTAATAGAAATTTCACAAACAAAAAATATTAATGATGGTGGCCCTTGTAAGTCCACACAAGTAAAATAGAAAAAAATTAAATGATATTCAGAGATTGCCTTTAACTCTATTAGAGGGATCCATTCGGGATCAATGATCTATCTGAAAAAAGTAGCATTTGAGAACTCGAGATATTATGACAGTAATTTCAAGATTAGTCGAGTTCTTCCCAATTTCTAAAATTAAAATGCCTAGCATGCAATACAAAAGTTCAGTCAACTATACCTTTAAAATGATTTTCCTACCATCATGAATATAAATATTCATTTCAACAATTAAAACAATTAAATTACAGAATAAATTAGCGTTTATTCAAACCCAAAAAAGCTTTTACATAAGGACTTTTATAAGGTTATTTGCTCAATAATCACACGTGTTAGCAACCATATAAATGATTGAAACCAGAATTCCCCAACCATGCTTATTCCAACAAAACAAGGAAAGAAACAAATGTGCAAGTACATAACTGTGAAACTCTCATAAATTCTCCAAAACATAGCAGGTAGCAGAAACTCCTGGTTCATTATGACACATTGTATTCTGGTCAAATGATTAGTCAATGCATTTGGTTTCTACTTCCTATAAACAAGAAAATGTGAAGATTGGGATGAAGGGTTCCATAACCAATCACTGGGGCTTTCAAGATGCTGAATGTATGATTTATGAACTTTAATAATCATTATCATCCTTTTAGTTTCTCTTCCCTTTCCTCCTTTTTTAAAGCATGATTCTAGCACGGCCACATTATCTACTCCAACTGGTCATGCTAACGGACAAATTGTCAATGAAGGATGTCTTCGTAGCAACCCATTTAACATTGCATAAGTTTGAAGCAGTTATACTAAATAACTACACTTGCTATGTCACGATTTTCTGTTTCTGGTTCAGGTCAACTTTATGTTTCAAGCACCAGTTCAAGGCTTATGTCCTCTTTTATTTTTTCTTCCCTTTTTCCCTTTTTCCCCGCATGATAACCAAATGCCAGCTTAAGCTCTCTTATACATCCGACCCATTAATAAGAATTAAAGCCAAGATAGACACCATAAAAATGATAAATTAGTAACAAGGGGAAAAGGTAAACAGACCTTCGTTTTTTCAGTTGAAAAAGCCCATGCATGGGAGATATCAGTAATGACAAATATTTGTTCAGGAACAGAGGAGGGAAGTTGATCAATGGCAGGAGAAGTAAATGAATCATGACCAGATGAAATTGAAGATTCAAGCACAGCATTATCTACAGAACCTGGAGAGTCTGCTATAATGTAGTTTATCCACCTTCCAAAACTATCCTGACTTTGTAGGCCATCACTAACCAACATGTCCAAAGAATCACCAGTCCCTAGGACACCAGAATCCTTCCTCTGCACATTTGAATTTGCTTTGACCCCAGTTGTTTGACTGTAGGCATCGCCTGGAATATTGAAGTGAGAATTGTTGCTCCTTGCAATAGGCCCAGTTAAGTTATCCAAAGGAGAAATTGCTGCAGAAAAATTGCAGGCTGGAAGAGAACTACCCTGCAAAAATAACATTAATCAGTTCCTCTGTGTCACGTTGCCAATATTTATAAACAAGCAAGGGAATGGAATGCAATTTAAGTAGTGTTCAAGAATTCAACATTTTACAGCTGATAAGTCAGCAGGCACGAAAATTATTACCTTTCAGAAATTAAATCATTACGATGACGAGGGATGCATGCCAATTAATAAATTCAGAAACTTCTTGCTCCTAATCAATGTATGTGTTAACAGCCTGTTAACTCAAACACAGGCACATTTTTTAGACTGCACTATTCCTTGCACTGTGGCAAGCTGCAAAACTAAAACAGATGCCCATTCCCTCAGTTAATCAGATACCTGTTAACTGATCTTAAATTGGATTTTTAGTTTGTAAAATTAGAAACTTTGGAACTTAATTTTGAGCCTGAACTAACGTGAAACATAAAACAACTAACAAACTAAGGTTGCAGAAATTGGCTGCTTAGAAAAGCCTTCTTCCAAAGACCAACTGGTTAAAAATAAATAAATACGCAGAACTTAGAGGGCTGTATCCTTTTTTATCAATGTAAGCAGCCACCACCGATTTTAAGTTATTTTAATTTGGGATTTCATTCAACATCAAAAAGGAGGTATGATGAAGATGCCAGCTCCTTATTAACTCCCGCTGAGTGCAATCTTAAATCCATATTAACTCAAAACAAATAGGAAAGGACTGCAATCCTCGATGAAGAAGTAGCTCCTCCCAAGTCGAGTAACGTGGAACCCAAATATTTCAAAAACAAAATTAAAACATTAAATATAGTAGATAAAATGGCATATTGCAATATGGCTATCTAACCATTGGTCTTTGACATTGTGAAACTAAAACTGATATGATGGGTTCAATTAACTGTATTTTGGTTTGGACTTGGTTTTCCAGTTTTGGAGGCTCTTTTAATTGCCCCCTACCAGCCACAAAGCATAACCGCAACAGATACCCCGTATCAGATAGGGTAGCTAAAATCCACAATCAGTAAGTGCACAGTTCAATTACAGGTCCACGATCATCAAGATAGCCAAAGTGTCACCAAGTAAATAACAGAATATATGGCCTTGAGTTCAAGCAACTTGGCAATATGAATATGAGAAAAAATAAAATTCTCACAAAGAAGAGAACAAGGAAAACAAGTCAGAAAAAAGCTTGGAAATGTGAAGGATTCTGCTTACATCATTCATGGACCTATTTAGTGCAATTTGATTCTGTTGGTCAAAGCCCACAATCCTATCTGCCAGCAATCAAGAAAAGAAAATCACAAATGACATAATAAAAGGATCAAAAAAATGTTAATTATTTCTTTAGCTATTGAGATTGCAGCAAATAACATCTAGTCCATCACCTCCTTTAGGCACGGCTGAATTGTTAGGATCATTCACCACTAGCTCATCCCATTCAAGTGTATTAATCTCATGAAGCCTCATTTCATGATTTCTGACAGTTAAACTGTCACCAGGCTCTGTTGACTCTCCAAAATAGCAAAAAGTGAGAAAATGTTACATGCATTTCCTATAACGCAACAGTCGAAGTGTATATTTGTTTAAGGTGATAAAAAATAATAAAAAACAATACTGTAAGCCTTGCAGCTATAACATAGGAGAGTCAAGAAGGAAGCTGCGGGTTTGAGTCATGTCTAGGGATGGCCCACCCCAAGTTTCTGGAATGGCTTCCCAAAAGTATGCATTTCAGACCAAACAAATGGTTATAATTTTATTTGTCGAGATACAAGTAAAATCACCTAGATGTTCTTTCTCGCCTGCATAAAATGCATGACCAGCTCCAGAATCCAATTCTTCTGATAAAAGCCAAGGAGACTGATCAGAGATTGAACTAGAATTTGAATTCATAGGTGTGACTGGAGAACCCTGCAACTGTTACCACAAGTCAAACCACAACCCAAAATAAGGTTCGGACAACCATTCTTTATTGCAGTCAAAGATGACAGAAACATGATATTTTTTATTGCTCAACAATATACTAGAAAGCCTAACACCAGAATATATTTCACAGGCATAACTTAAAACTTTCTTGACAAAAAATAAGATTTCTTTTGTTATGATACAGAAAGATTGAAGCCCTTGTTCTTGAATATAGATCTGTGCAAAATGTTAAGAAATAAAAGGGACGAAAAACTTGCTTCAAATATCCGTTATGTAGGAATACAGTTAAATGAAATTCGCAGGCAGCACCCTCAAACCTCACCAAGGGAAGAAATCACATGACTAACCTCCTGAGTTTCACGATAGTGAACAAGAACTATGTGTTCTAGTGTCCTGAAACAAACATCCAAAAACTAAAGGTCAAAATGAAGAAACAGAGTAATCAAACATGACATTGTAGAGACCAAAGGTCATCTTTTATAGCAAACTAATGATTATTTGCATAAATAAGAATGGTTTACTTGTAGGTCCAGATGAATTTAACCATTACGTACTTATCAAGCAGCCAATAACACCTGCGAACAAAGGTTGGGTTATCTTCCCCATGTGCATAGTATACATGAATCCTTTCATCATTACCAACCTGAAAATTGAAACATAATGACAGATTCTTCAGAACATGTACTTGATCATGACATAGTAATATTATTTTGGCACAGATTCTTCAGAACATATACTTGTGACATGGTAATATTATTTTGGTGCAGATTATTCAGAACATATACTTAATCATGACATAGTAATATTATTTTGGCATCTTAAGAGTGTGTGTGTGTGTGTACACGTAAAATTCATAGGGACTTGGGGTTATGTACATAGAAAACCATTAGCTCAACTGTTAGTGGGGGAAAAGAGGGATATAAAAAAACAACAAGCATTTTGTGGCACATTGGAGTCCAAAATTATCACACTCAAGGTGGAATTTTTAGAAATATATGTGATTTATCAATAGCATCTATGAATCATATAAACAATATAAAAGAATGTAATTGCATAACATTCACTGCATGGTATAAATATCTATTAGAGTCATATAACAAAGAAAGAGAACTGGAACTTAGTGCTACAGCAATTTATTCATAAAGCACTTTCCTCAACACTCATGTAACATGTTGAATATTAGAGTCCAGATATGCTGGAGTCCATATCCATTTAACAAATTTAATTATATGATGTTGGGAATTCATAAAACTTAAGGTGCATACAGAAAGAATTTATGCCAGCAGCTAAACTGAAAAAAAGAGGTTAATGCCACATATAACACCTCAGAAAGCAAGAAAATCTCACTTTTAAGTGTTCATGAGCTTCTTTAACAGTCTTCCCATCTTTTTTCTTCTTCCAATTATGACCATCTTTTCGGAAGTTCCTAAGCTTCTTACGGTCAAACAACACAATAATGCCACCTGTTACATTATACAACAACCAAGATTATATAACAAAACACAATACAACAGTTGTTTCACACTCCATATCACCCAATGGGTAAAAAATGCTTGCTACACCTATTAAAATGCAAAAAAAAAAATGGAAAGAAAAATATTTTCTGTTAGTTATTTTTTTTCAAGTGGTGAACAGAAGTATATAAGTAACAAGCACAAACCACTTATTGACCATTTTCAATACCATACGTGCTCAACATGCAATATCTTGTATTAAATGATATAAGGCTAACAAATGCACCCAATCAAACATCTGATAATACTTATATGAGAAAGAAACCCCACTTGGGACGGAAGGTTTAAAATTTAGCAAGTTTCATCATGAACAAATAAAACCAGATAAAAGATAGTAAAATTACATCAGGATGAATACAGCTTATTATTGATGTTTGTCAGAAATTGCAAAACAGGAAAACTGATAAATGGTTCATATTTCAGACCTCTTATTTTTATCAGGCAATCTCAAACTGAGTGAGCAGATAAAAAAAAGGGTCATATCAATTATCAAATAAGAAGAATCCAAAATTACAATATTTTTTCTTCATGGGAAACCACTAGTCCTATATTCAAGGACTTACTTCTGGGCAAGTGCACTGGCTTGACATGAATGACGAAATACTTGTAGTTACAGAGTATTGCATGAATTTCATTTGGGCGGAGCCATCTTGTTCTAGCTTCCTCCATTATGTTCCCAAAATCCAAATCTGTCCATGGAACAAGGCCCCATTAATGTATAAGCACAAATATTCATACCAATGACAACAGAAGATAAACAGTACCAATTGAAAATATCAAAAAGCCATTTAAGAGCATAATAGACCATCTTAAAATTGTGACAGAAAAAAAAACGTACTGGGGGCAGGGGAAGTGATGCCTAGCCCAATTTCTTAGACAGTTGCATGAATTTGGTTTTGCCAATCCTCTCTTCCAATAATAAACATTTTTCCCCTATCACTTTCTAACTAATTCCTTGGCCTTTCTTTATGCACCAAGCAAATTCAATCTAACAGGGTTGCCCATACTCTGACTCTTTTATTATTAAGAATAATTGTATATCTTTCCCTTGTACACGTTACTTCTGGAAAACTGCAACCCTTTCAAAATCTACCCTTCTCATCCATCCCCGTTGTTCTCCTCTATCACAAGTTCCCATTCACTAAATATTCACCTCACAACCCAAACAGATAAATGACTCTTTTATGCCAAATACTTGGATTCTCCAATCTCCAACAAACATGTTTGCTGTTTGGCAACAAGGGATATAATTTTTAACAATTATAAAAGTTGCGTAAAGCGATTTAAAACCATTTATTGAATTCTCGAAAAAACTGGAAACAACAAATGTTGCTTGCACCAATCTTTTATTATTTTCTTTCAAATTCTCATCACATAAAAGTACGTTTCAAAAAAACAGCAAATTTTGCTTTCAAAGCCAAGCGAAAGTAGTATGGTGGCGCAACCTAGATAATGCGAAAAACGCGCTTTGAAAATGCTAGCATGCCATTCCCAAGCTCAGTTATCTAAGCTTCTATTGATCAAATACCTAAATAAAACCCCAAAAAGAACAAATTCAAAACAACAGAGCTAAAAACCTTGTAGTGTATGGAATCCATGAATCTCCGAGCCCACAAGCCGCCCCGATATAGCACTGTCCATTGAGAAACTAAGCGCATAAAATCAAAACCAAAATTCCAAGAATCAATCAATCTGCAAGTCAGCAAGTACAAAACATCAGCTCATAAAAAATTTTCCTATTCTCCCACGGAGAGAGAAAAAGGGAGACGGTACTTTTCGGATGAAATGAAATAAAGTCTCCTGGCTATCACCAGAGGAACTGTACAGAGAGAAATACACTGTCGAGGAAAGGACTTCGCTTTTTAATAATTAAGAGTTGTTTATTCATTAATGCCCGCATTAAATCTAAGATAAATTATTATTTTATTCTTAATATTGAATTTAATTAATAAAATAATATCTTATTTTGAGAATCCAACTAAATACTTTTTATAATTTCACTGATAAAAATTTTATGAAAAGACAAATATATATTTTTTTTTTTACTTTAAAATGCTGTACCAAATCAACTTGTATGAATTTTTTTTCTCATTCAAATAAACTAGTGAGTCGGCCGAATAATCGTGACTCACACCGGTTTTCCGGTTCACGTTGGTGAATATTTAATTTTTTTTTTTCTCACATTACTGCCGTTTTGAAAAAACGACGGAATTTTGGCGTGCTGTCTGGATTGATTGGGCAACGTGCCGAGCCTAGTCCCTTCTTTTGAGCTATTAATACGTATATATTTTATTTTTGTTTTCTTGAAGTTTTCGATATGGGATTTGTTGCATTCCCTATTGACGCCATTTGCTTCTATTTGTTCCAATATTCTTTGTTCATTTATATATATCGTTTGCTTCCATTTGTTCCAATATAACTTTATATGTAAAAATATAAATAAGTAAATATATTAAATTATAAAATAAAAATTTAGGTTATTATAATATGTAACATTAATTATAATATTAATAGAAATATATTTATAATTAAATTCAATTAAAAATTTAAAATTTACTAAATTAATTAAAAAATATATTTTTATTTAGTTAATTTAAATTAATTAAATTTGATTTATTTATTAAAGGTAATTTAGCTATTTAATTAAATAATTAGACTTATTAATAAAAAAATTTTAAATAATAACTATTTAATTATATAGTTATTTTATTATATTATTTAATTTTAATTATATATACATTATATTTATTTTGAATATATAAATAATAAACATCAAATTATTTAGTAAAATTTATGTTTTTTATATTGTATAAAATTAATTTAATTATTTCGATTTTATTTTTATTTAACTTATTCGATTCCGATCGAATATTTGATTTTTTAATTTTTTATTGAATAAATTACATCGGTTTTTTTATTCTTTTTTCATTTATAGGGCTTTGTTTCTTTTTTTCATTTTTATACTTTCTATATTTCAAATATATGGTGTTTGTCTTTTTTTTTCGTTTTTACTGTTTCTTTTTTTTTTTTTACTATCTCTTTTCACGTGTTACTTTTTTAAATGACTTTGAATTACATCCCACTGCAAACAAAAAAAGTTGTCTTAACATTTTATTTTTTATTTTGTCTCTTTCACTCTTTCTCTTCTACACCCACTACACTCCTACTTGTTCCAGAGAAATCCTTTTCTCTTCTCCTCTTATTAACTAAATAATAAATCTCCTTCTGATTAACAAACCAACCCACCATAACTTCATTATAACTCAACAAATATCACATTCGCAACTTTATCTCCTTCAATATTATATTATCTTTCTCTTAACACATTTGCTTTAGACTAAGTAAATGCTCTCAACAACATCTACATTAACAAGTTTTCATTTTTTTTCAATCAACCAATCCTTAGAACAACTTATATCATTGAAAACTGGTGGAAAAGTAGAGATTCAATAAATGGTTGTCAGCCATTGATATTATTTACTGGTTCTAAATATTTAAAAAAAGTTTTCATTTATAAGACAGCTCTAAAACTGAAATTGACTAAGGGGGTGTTTGATAGAGCGATGGCTAAATGTGCGATTGGTATAAAAGTGCGATTGCCAAATCGCCAATTGCTAAAAACAACTTATAACTACTTATGAAATTTGCCGATTAAAGAGAAATTTTACCATAATCGGAGTTTTTAGTTGACCAACCAAACATTACAAATTTTTTCAATTGGCGATGCGCATATTGGCAATCGGCAATTAGGGATGTTTAGTTGGCCAACCAAACAGCCCCTAATACATCTTGTTGTTATTGGTAGATTAATCTTTTTATTATTTTTGAAGTGTTTCATTATTGTTCAAATTTTTGATTCATTTTGATTGATTTTAGTTGAGTTTTGATTAATTTTCATTTTATCTATCTCATAATTTAATTGATTTTTAATTAATTTTGGTTCAGTTTTTTTTTTTTTTATTGATTTTTATTTTATTTGTCTCAAGTTATTATCATCTTGTCTAAATTTTTGGTTGATTTGGTTTTTTCTTTTATTGATTTTTATTTTTTCTACTCACATTTCGGTTGAGTTTTAATTAATTTTAATTGATTTTTAAATAATTTTTATTTTTATTTTTGATTAAATTTTTATTTTTCTATCTCAAATTTTAAGAAATTATGTAAATACATTATAAAATATGATCATATTAGATAATTTGAGAGTAAAGAAAAAAGACATGATCAAGAATTAGAGCAGTAAAATTTATAAAGAAATGTCAGGTAATAATGGATTTTATTTCAGTTTGAAAGTATTATTTTTTAGAGTTATGTATAGCGTTAATTTCTATCTGTTGATTTTAATTTAAAATTAGAGTGATTGTACATTGTGTGTGCAACTATTATTATGAAAGAAACTTGTCGTATTAACCCAAAGTAACAACAGACAGGAAAACAGCAAGTACGCATGTCTTCTCACTGTATAAACGTAATTATTTAGTTAAAAAATCGTAAATTTAAAAATATTTTTTTGGAGTAGTAAAACTGTTTATTTTTTTTTGTTTTTTCCGTATTTTTGTAGAAAGCCCTTTTTTTATCTTCACCGGTTGAATTGAAGGTCACGTAGTGCGGGAAGGCCGCTGATGGGTCTGGATCGCAAGTTCACAACTGGCTGAGGATTGTGGCCACTGGGTTTTGCGGTCGTCTAGTTCGGCGAGATGGCGAGGGTTCGATGTTCGCGCCGCCACAATACCCATCATTACAGTCGCAAGTCCACACTTCCCAATAACCTTTATTACCTGGTTCTTTGAAAATCTTGAAGTGAATTTGGCCTTCTCTTTCTGTCTCTCTCTCAATCCCACCAATCCACCACATAATAAATACAACGAACAAATCCATTTTGTTTTTCTATAAGCTAAAATTTGAAAATTTGCAATCCATTTTCTCTTCTCAAATTGAAACATCATACCAACAAAGGGAGGCCGATAGGAAGAATTTTATTTTGCTTTCTTTTCCTCTTCACCGAAGTTGGCCATTTTGAACTGATTTTGGAGATGGTTTTCTGGAATTTGGCCATTTGCAGCTCTTTCAATTATTGGGAATTTACAAAAAATAAATATATATGTTAGCCCAATCGAATTTATCATTGTTATATGGGTGATTTTTGTTTATAGAAAAGATTACCCTTGTTTTTATCGAGTTTTATGTTGGTAAAAGCATAAATTTTTGGAGAATTAGTTTTTAATACAAAATCAAATGAAATGATTTTTTTTGTTATAAATAACATTAACAGTTAATGTTGGAGAAATTGGTAATTGATGGATCTCACATCTAGAAACGAGAGAAACTCAAATCCTAAACCTTCTCAAAAAATTTAAGGTCCCTATAATCCAAAATAAATTGTTGGGCAATTAAATAAAATGATTAATTAATTTAATGAAATTAAAATTAATGGTACTATTTAATTAAATTTTAAAAAATGAGATGTTATTTTATTAATTAAGTCAAAATTAAAGATTAACATATTTTTATTGGTCTAAAAAAAAGAAATTGATGTTGTACTTTTTTAAAAAATTTAAACACGAGCGGTGGATGTTATGTCCATTCATGATATGTTTTGTATTTATTTAGTTAATTTTTTAAAATTAATTTTTAACTTCCTTTGAAAAGTTAATTTTTATTTATTTTAATTTTTTATTACTATTATTTCAAATTAATTATAAAATAGTTTACTCATAATGTCACATAGATATTTAGTGAATATTAACAAACAAAATTTATGTTTTAAATATTGTGATTCTTTGAAAATAAAAATATAAATTGCAAAAATTTAAAAATTTAAATTAATCAATTTTAATTTAATTGGTTTTATAAGACATCTCACATTTAAGTGTTTTCATTACTATTGTAATAAAGTATTTGAAAACCATAATGAAAAAATAAAAGAGGATTATGTTTTATAACTCATAAAATTTGGTGGCTTTGATAAATAAAATAATTATAGGTCTTTTTAATATTGTTGTTTTAACAATTATTTAGAAAAACACTTTACTGAAAAATATTGGTAAGAGATAATTAAATTTTATTTTCATGATGAATTTTACGTATAATAATTATAAATTTTTTTATTGCATCTAAGGACGGAAGCTATCCAAATATTTTAATTTTTTATTATATAGATATAAGTTTTATTATTTTGGTTTTCCCACATCCATTCCACATTCAACCCAACACTCAAAATTTATTTTAATATTTAAAATTTAAAATTTAAAATCCAACCAACTAAACTTCAAACTCAAATTTAACAAACTAGATAAAAGGAAAGATAAAAAAAAAAAGAAAGAAAAAAAATCATTGGAGCAATTTGTTTTTGACGCTGCGCTGTACCAACCAACAATCAGATGCTATTCACGAGCTAATTAAAAAAATACTTATAGATTACCAACTAAGTTTTTTGTCCGTCCATTATGAATAATATAAAAATACATCATTTGTTACGCTCGTCTAAAATCAAAAACATCCAACAGAATAATTCAACATTAAATACATAATAAGAAACATCCAACATTCAATTTTCTTTAATTATTCAACCAATTAGAACTATGATATAATTTTAGTATTTAGGAAAAAATTAAATTTTATTTTAGTTGAAATTATTATTTTAATTTATATTTTATTGAGTTAAGGTTTAAATTGGAGATTTATGATTTGTTAAGTTATTGTTAAAACAAAGTTAATTTTTGGATTTTAACATCAAAATATAAGTAGATTATTATATATGACATGATAATTATTTTAAAATTATATACATATATAAATATTGTTTAATAATTATTCAATAATTAATGAATTTTCTTTAATGAAACCACGAATATCACAATTATTTTAAGTTGATTGTGTTTATATTTTGAAAGTTGCTATTTTTATTATAATACTAATTATTTATTTATTAAAAAGGTGATGATTTTATTTTACATATATCACTTATGTCTTTTTTTAATAATAAAAATTGTATTTTATCATGTGTTGATTTTGCTTGCATGAGAGAAAGTATAAAGTTTTATTTTTATTCGGAAGATATTTGTGACATCTTTTTTTAGATAAATCTTTTTATTATTTTTCTGTTAAAAGTGTGAAAATTATAATTTTATTGGTTTATAAATTTTAAAACTATGAAGAGATAATTGAAGATTTTTGATATATTTATTCTTATTATATTAGATCAATTATGTAGGTTATTATTGCATAATAAATTAAAAATTTATAAATTATTATATTTTTTATGTACCTATAATTATAATAAGAATTTAATATGAAAATTTAGTATTTCGAATTATAAAATAATAATTTAAGTTTAATGTTGGTTCCTTCAATTTATAAATCTTAGCTTCGGCTGCATCACAACATAAGATCATTTTTTTTCAAATGACATCTCAAATATTTTTTTAAATTATTTCAAAATTAATCATACTATATATTTGGACTTTTCCACTCAAAACATACAATTTTGACTTCACATTATAAGTTAATGGGCCATGCCTCGTGCATGTGCTCCATTCTCCGAGTATAGTATGGTATCTTTGACTGTCAAAACGTACCTTCTCATAGCCGATGGCCCCATGCCGCGTGTACGTGATATCTCAGGAATTTACCTGTTTATCAGTGGTCCAAGATCACAATCTATCAAAACAAATTTATTAAATTAAATTTTAAAATAAATTATTCATGATTTTTTTTAAAAAATAAAAATTACGTTTAAAAGTACAAAAAATAAAATTAATTGAAGCCAAAAATCATATTTTATAATAATCGTATTTATCATTAAATTTTAATTTTAGCGATAATACAATAAATTATTTTTCATGTTATTACAAGTAGGATAATTGGTTGGGATTCTACTCACAGGAAAAAAATCATATGGAATCTATCTTTCAATTTCAATTAATTGGAATATTTTTTTTATGATATATATTTAATAATTTATGCTATTAAAAATTATTTTTAAAATATTTATAATAATAAAAAATTTACAATAAATATTTGGCTTTCTATATAAAGAGTCCTATCTCCTCTTCCTCAAGGATTGTGACGATTTTTTTTTTATGCAAAAGGATTGTGACAACACCGTGGAAGATGCTGTGTAGGTGCAAAATCAAAATCAACGCGATAACACCGACCTTTAATTCATTTCTTAGCCATCTTTAGGCCGTGTCAGCTAGACCCGTCAATTTCAAGCTTTGATGCATGCATGCTTGTTAAACCCAGAGAGAACAAGGAAATATTATTAATTTTCTTTTATTTTCATTAATTAATTAAATTCAATTAGCTTCGTAGGCGGAGTCATACGTCGAGGGGAACGTGCCCCTTAAATTTCGAATTTTTTTATATATATTTAATAAATTATTTTTTGGTGATAAATTTTTAATTTACTTAATAATTTCGTCAATATTTTATTTAAAACTCGTTAATTAGTTGATAAATTTTTATTCCTCTAATAAAATTGGTTATTATGTACTGTTAAAATATTATAAAAAGATTAAAATATCTTTTATCTATATTTAAAATTTTTTATTTCAAACAAAATCAAATTTCAATCATTTTTTTAATTGTAATAATTTACATGAAGTGAATAATATAATTTGAATTTATGATTTTATCAAACTAAAAGACTAATATTAATCTAATAATTTAATTACAATTATTAAATTTTACTATAATAATAACAAAATTTAATGTAGTCAATATTTCGTATGATCAATATAGTCAAAATAAGCAATCATTATATTAAAAGAATACACATGAATAAATGTAATAATCATACACGCATAATCAAGAGGGAAATTAAAACTTTATATTTGAGAAGTTAAATATAATTAAATAAAAGTCATGAATGCAAATATTTATCATGTATATTAATAATTTTATTTAACATTAAATATGTTAATTATAAATATATAATTAAAAAAAGTATAATTTAATAATCAAATTGAGATTTTAGATATAAAAAAATTTCATTTGATTTAAATATAAACAAGTTATTCATGTTAAAAAAAAATTTAAATTTCTTAATGGATATAAAAAAAAAATCTCATTAATTCAAATATTAACAAATTATTCATGATAAAAAAAAATAAAAAAATATGGTAAGACATCTCACTTGAAGTAGATTTCATAGATGAGTTAAGATATCAAAGGGTCAATATATTTTTTCTTACGAGCTTAATTTAATTTAGAGGGAGTCATTTTTATAGTTGGAAGATTGTTGTTAGAATTGAAAATACTATATATATAGTAATTTTTGTTTGCTGGGGCTGTGGTCCCTGTGGGCTTGTGAATGGTTCATAATTATGTCTAATATTTATGTCTTATTAGATAATATTATGAATTATTTTTTATGTACTATTTAAAATTTAAATTTCTAAAATTATGAGATTCACCGAGTAAGTAGGCACCTCTTTATGTTATTTTCTTGTACGGGCTCAGCCCTTTTTCATGCAATAAATTGGCTGTAAAAAATAATATATATATATATATATAAAATCGTTATTCATTTGTTTTTCCCGTAAACTAAACGACCAAAGGACTGGTCATTTGGGTCAGGTCATTCCAACAACGTAAATGACAGTTCATAATTGGATTGGATATAAACAATGGGCTGGTTTTCATCTGAGCCTTGTTTGATGTGATAAAGTTCTGTTATGCTTGGGCCTTTCTGTGGACTTTAGAATGATACGATTGACAACTCCGTGTGTTTTAGCAATAATCTACAGCGGCAACTTGATTATTTGGGCAAAATTACAAAAACCTTAGTTTTATGTAAATATACAAATTAGTCTCGTGAAATCGTTCGTTTTGGGGAAATCATTTGAAGGTTGCTAATTTTGCAGCCCTTATTAATTCTGAAATTTAGGTCAAAAGTTGAAAACAATGGTGCATATCTTGTCTGTTTTAAAGACTCAAATGTATCTTTTTTTAAGTTGAACAGAACCATATTGTATAGATTTCCAAGTTGAATTCCATTTCCTTGGTGATCTAAAAAAGCCATAGAAAATGCTTTTTGTACCTCATTTAATTCCCTATTCTAGTACTTGTTTCCTCTTATATTCTCATATTGTTCTGTGGATACAGAGGCAGTTCCTAAGACAATTATAGAGTTAAATGTTCTGGGTCACTAGAGAAAATGTTGCTACCCAGTGCCCACCTTCAGGTATGGAACGGTTATGTTAATAATATAGAATATTCCAAGCATTATATAGAATTCAAATCATATGTCATTCTTTTGACAACCTTTAGATATGATAGGTGAAGTTCTTATGGGCCACTGTCGTTGCTCAGTGGTCTATAGGCTTGACCTTCAAACTCTTGCTGCTACTGGCCAACTTCTATGCACAAAGTCTTGCCATACTTGAAGCAACAGGGCTTGGACAGAACACGGATACAGCTAATGTTGGTAAAACTCATGTTTTCAGCTGGGTATGGAACTGATCATGTGAATGCACATCTCAACACTTTGCATTTTCATGTTATGTTTTTTTCAGGATAACTGTTCATTGAATTGGGTGTTTTGAAGCCAAATGAAAGTGAATTTGAATGATAGGCCTCATTAATTGAAAAGCTGGGTAACATCTGTTCAATATTCTTATAGGCATATCGATGTAGCTTGGCAAGCTCAATACCAATTCACGTACAGGTACTTTTTCTGCCTTTTTATGTTTGTTCCATGGCTAATTTTGAACCCGAATCTCGGATGTTCTGTTTTTATTCATGATTGCAATCTCTCACCAGTTTGATATGTGCCTTGCTGATGTTTCTATCTATTTATGTTGCTGTTTTGGCCTAGTCCAGGGTGTCTTTCTTGTCAACAACCTCAAGCTTGTGTTCTACATGTAGTCAGGCTGAGATGAAGCCCATCCCTGACCCAATTACAATGAAATGCTGGGACTACAGATTATATTGGTCTGTTTTTGGTTCGGTCATGACATTAGCCCAAAGTATAACCTTCAAGCATTAATTACTTTGCTTGCAATTGAAGAAGAAGAAAAAGCAAGCAAAAGCTGCTGCCACCTCAGCTATGAAAAATCTCTCTCTCCTAATGGGTTAGGCCTTCACTATCTATTCCTTTCACTCTACCAAAGCAATCTCCAACCACCCTCTTCTTCTTTAAAATACCTCATTCAATTTCCTCACCACAACCACAGAGAGAAATTCAATATCCCAAAACACACTCTTTGACAGTACCCAAGATGGAGTCCAAAAATTGTGTTATTGCCACAGTGGCATTGCTAATGTTAGTGGTAGTAGTAAATGGAGCTGTTCAGCCATCTCCAGAAAAGCCATTGGTGAAGATAGTGAAGGGGAAGAAGGTGTGTGACAAAGGATGGGAGTGCAAAGGCTTGTCTGTATATTGCTGCAATCAGACTATTTCTGATTATTTCCAGACCTATCAGTTTGAGAACTTGTTTGCAAAGCGTAACACACCTGTGGCTCATGCTGTGGGGTTTTGGGACTATCATTCTTTCATTACTGCTGCTGCACTATATCAGCCTCATGGATTTGGTACCACAGGAGGAAAGCTCACAGGCCAGAAAGAAGTTGCTGCTTTCCTTGGCCATGTAGGAAGCAAAACCTCATGTAAGTGAAAAACATTTACAGAAATTTAATTTTGCCCCTTGTTTATATGTAAGATCAAACTGTTTTGGAAAATGAAATTAATTTGGCATGATTGTTTGCTTGTGTATATGTGATTAATTTCGAGTCTTGGCAATGAGAATCTGGATCTACTGATACAGCTGCTGTGCACAAATATTTATGTATATTTATTTTTTTATGCTCGCAATAAGGGCACAAAAATGAAATTATTTAGAGAAGTATTGCATTTTGGACCCGATTTACGTATACTTGTTCTTGATCTATATGTGAATAAGGGCAATTGTGATGATATTTTCAGGTGGATATGGAGTGGCTACTGGAGGACCATTGGCCTGGGGTTTATGCTACAACAAGGAAATGAGTCCGAGCAAAATATACTGTGATGACTACTACAAATACACCTATCCATGCACTCCTGGAGTTTCATACCACGGCCGTGGTGCCCTGCCTATGTACTGGTACGCATCTTTTTAACTAAGATGTTCCATCTGTCATCCCCATTTCACCCCTTCTTTTACCTACGTAATTGCCAATGTAATATATTTGAAATATCTTCATTTCAACGGATCTCTTCTTTATTGCCAAATCAATTATCTCTTAGGTTCTTCCATATTAACTATGAAAGGCGTCCTCAGTGCACAATGTTCTCCGATTCCCCATACAAGTCATTCTATACTTTATTATTTGCAAGCAAAGATCAATACTGATGTAGCCAACATTACTGACGTTAAGAGTTCAAACCCTCAGTTAGAGTCTACTTTACCACAAAACAATTAGATGTGCAGAAAAAGCAATTTTTCTGGTACTCGTATTTTTTCTATGAAAGCAAAATCCCACCAGCCTTTAGTAGAAAGTTGGTAGATCTTTTTTTCTTTTTCTGGGCCTGTGAACAAGAAGTAATCTTCAGATCTTGGGCCTCAAATATAATATTTCTCTCTCTATTCTACCTTTTCTTGGGTTTTACCTTAACCTGAAGAACATATAACTAGTTGCAACGATGCAATAAGCAGTCGCTTTTCACTAATTAATGGTTCAATTACAGGAACTACAACTACGGTAAAACTGGAGAAGCCCTGAAGATTGATTTGTTGAATCATCCAGAATACATTGAAAACAATGCTACGCTAGCCTTCCAAGCTGCAATTTGGAAATGGATGACTCCAGAGAAGAAGAATCTGCCATCAGCTCATGATGTATTCGTTGGCAAATGGAAACCTACCAAGAATGACACTTTGTCCAAGAGAGTACCTGGTTTTGGCACCACCATGAATGTTCTCTATGGAGATCAGGTTTGTGGGAAAGGTGATGATGAATCAATGAACAATATAGTCTCTCACTACCAATATTACCTTGACTTGATCGGTGTTGGCAGAGAGGAGGCAGGTCCTCATGAAGTGCTCAGCTGTGCTGAGCAGGTTCCTTTCAACCAAGCTCCTCCCTCTTCATCATCTTCTTGAGTCTTGTTTATTGGTGATAAATAGCATGTCCATTGTTGAATTGTTCCTCTTTGAAGGAAAATGTTTAACAAGGGACAGGCAATTATAGTTTTGAAGATACATGCAGCTCCTAAGAAGAAAAAAAAAATTGTACCTTTTCTTTTGGTTTGAATATCCTGTGCTCTGAACAATTATAGAGTGTATATTAATGGAACCACTTATGTTTTTCCTTACGTGTAAATCTTGATAAAATCTCATTTATGTTTATAAGTTTTATCATTGCAAAATTCATTCATGCTCTTTGGCCCAATGCTTTATTGGATTTGTTATCTTTGAGCATTAATAGTAAAAGTCCATTTGAGGGGTTTGGAAGTGATTAAGAGAAGTATTTTTTAATAATAAAAAATTATTATTTTAAAAAATATTTTTATGAAAAGTATTTTTTAAAATAAATTGAGTTTTAATATTTATAAAAAACTCAATTGAACTCAAAATTTATTATTTATTTTTATTGTCAAATATTCAAAATAAATAATTTTAAATTAAAAAATATAATTTATTATAATATTTTTATACTAATTAATAAGTACTCAATTCAACATCCAAATACCAACACCACTATTTAGAAAGGCTAATGAAAAATAATTTTTTCAATTTTATTGTTGTGAAACTATCTCATATTTTTTATAAATTAATTATAAAAAAAAATATTATTTGAACAGTTTGTGGATTTAAACATGGATTATTTAACTGGGGAAATAACCCGTGAATAATTAACTTTAGCGGTAACCATTGTCAAATTCCAAGGTAGTGTGAGGTGTGAGTGGCGACAAAATTGATTTAAACATTTGGCTATATTATCATTCAATGTGCACAAATTCAGTGAAAATTTATGCATACGTTAATCTCAATTATTGAATAAAATCAAACATGTTAATCAGTGGTTAGAGATTTATGTGCAAGCAAGCACATTTGTACCTAACCATCTGTATTATTCTGCTGAAATTTGCAATTCTGTCAACGTCATTTTATATTTATAATTTTCAAGTATATCTAAAATTTTGCATTAAATAAGTTAAAATATAAACCTCAAAATATATCATAACAGGATATCTTCATGATAAAGATTTTAAATTTCTATTAAAAAGATACATTTTAATCTTATACAATGATTAAAACAATTTATAAAAATAATTGGACATTTTTTTTTGTTAACTAACATGAACTTTGCTGTAATATACCATAAAATATGATTAATACATTAAATATATAATCCAATATTCAAATTCAAATATGAAATATTAATTTTTTACTTATTTTCGAGATTTTTAATATTATATCATTAAATTAAAATTTTATTAATAATGTTGCACTTGTTTAAAAATTTTATATAATATTCTCTAAAAATATATAAATATAATGTTGATGTTATAGTCAAAATTTTGACCAAGAAACTTTATTATTATAAATTAATAATAAAAATATTGATTACTTGATTAATTTAAATAGAAATTTAAAAAAGAAAACCTAACTCTATTTAACTTAATAAGTTGCTAACATTTTTTTTTTTAAATCGTAGGCTCCACTTGTGGGTAGATGGGATCATGGGATAATTAAAAACTTAATCCCTCGATGACTATCTAACAGAAATGCAGTCTAAATTAAATTTTGTATTTTAATAAAAAAATAAGGAGAGAAAAATAATTTCGGATTATTATTTGATATTTCTTTTGCTCTCAGACATAATTAATCAATTTGCTTTTGTCAAGACTAAATATGAAAATTTAAAAGGAATAATTATTATAAATTTCATATATTTTGTTATATTATATTAAAAAAATTATATTTTTAAAATTATATTAAAAAATATTTATATTTTAATTTTATTAAAATATGAAATCCTTCAATTAAAAAATTTGTTCAAGTTATATTTTAATTTTCAATCTCATGTCACTATTTTATTTAAGCCAAATAAAATTCACTTTTCTCTTGATATAAGCCACCCAATAACCACACCGATTAATCCATATAACACCAAATAACACAGAAAAAAAAATCGAACCGGAGAAACCAGAATTATGAAATCAGATTCACCACCATCAAAGCTGAAAATCAACAAACCCCATCTCGTCCCTTGGACTCACCAAGAAATAGTCCATCTAATAGTTTTAGAGTATACTAGGATTAAGCTTTAACCCAAAAAGAGTTAAGACTCATTCCTAAAGAGCAGTTTATATAGCGTTCTATAATCAAGCATCACCATCCATCCATTTCCATCATTTACCTCTCTCGTAGTCACTTGCTTGAAAAATCTCTTAACCACAACGGATTCTATCATAAATGCCACTGGGATTGTTACTGAAGTAGACGATGTCGCGGTGCATTTCGCATTAGTATTTGGTGGCTTCACAAAGAAGCATTGGAGGCTCTGTAACGTTATTTACTTTCTAATGAGCCGAAGTTGGTCTCAGACTCTGACATATCCGATTTAGACCCTGATTTTCCTGTGGACACTTGTTTCTACGATTATTTATAGATGTTTGAGTTCAAAATGAGGCGGTGCAGTCGTGGCAGGTCACATGATTGGACTGAGTGTCCTTATGCTCACCCTGGTGAGAAGGCGAAGAGAAGAGATCCGAGGAAGTTTCACTATTAAGGTACATCTTATCTTAATTTTCGAAAAGGGAATTGTAAGAAAGGTGATACTTGTGAGTTTGCTTGTGGTGTTGTCGAGCGTTGGCTTCATCTTGCACGTTATGAGACTCAATCGTGCAAGGATGGGCCAAATTGTAAGTGAAGAGTTTAATTTTTTTCGCTCACACAGCAAAGAAACTCAAGGTTCTTTCTCAACAGAGCCTAAAAAGTGTGAATTCTATCGACTCGATTTGAGTCTATCTATATAGAAAAAGGAAGAGACAATGATGGATAAACAAAAAGATGTGATGGGTTTGGCTATTGTGAAATGAAGAAGAAGGAGATGGGTGGGTTTTAGGATGGATAAATCACAAGGATATTTTAAGTATTTTAATAAATATGTTAATTAAAAGTTAATTTTTGGGGTTATTGAAAAAAAAGTAAAAATGAATGAAAAAATTTTATAATTTAATGAAATAAAAAAATAAAATTTTTTTAATATAATTTTAAAAATAAAAAAAAAATTAATATAATATGATAAAATATAATCTCATAGTAATTATTTTAATTTAAATAATAAAAAGCGCGTGTAAATATTTAAAGTTTTATAAATTAGTAAATTCAATTTTTTTTCCTAAAATTATTAGCTGATAGGATAGTTTTATGGACTCGCTCTTAGTGTTAATTTTTTTAGGCTTTAAGCCCTCTTGAAATTAAAAATAAATTTTAATTTTAATGATAATTAATATATCGAATTTATTAATGAGTAATTTAAAAATAAATTAAATGATTGATTGTAATTTAATATATTTTTATTAAAATTTTCATTTTTTATTATTCAAATATTTTTAAATGAATTTAATTATATACGTAATATTTGTTGGATTCAAATGAATTTAATTATATACTGCTTTATGCGGTGGGGCAAGTTACGTGAACTAATAATACCTTAGTAGTCACTCCAATAAATACCCACTACACAGTATTCTTAGTTCATTTCACTTATCATTTCACAGATAAAGGCAGAGAAAGAGAGAGAGAGAGAGAGAGAGATTCTTGAGTCTCTGACAGGAACATTAGAGAGAGATGACGAGAGATATAGATGATCTGCCAAAGCTCGAAGCTAATTACACGGCCTTAACGCCGTTGTGGTTTTTGGGAGAGAGCAGCTACGGTGCATCCCACCAGAAAATCCCTGGTCCATGGATCACTGTATTACACGTGGCAGCAGACATCAACGATGCCGTCGATTGGCCTCCGCTCTTTCCAAGCATAACATCGGCCCTGATAGCACGGTAATCCTGTACACTTACTATTATTATTTAAGAAATAAAAGAGCCTATAGAAAGTTGTTGCTGTCTTTCTTTCTTCCTTAACAAAGCAAAATGAACTCCAAACCAAAAAACTTTATAATTATAAACGAGTTTTAAAAGTTAAAAACCAAAAGAGGAAAAAAAAGATTTTTAATTTTGATTTTTCGTTTTTTTAAAAAAAATATTTATGCTTTAAATAATTTTTTAAGAATAAAATATATAATACAGACGATAAATTATTTTTTAATTAGATAAGATAACGGTGCTTTAAAAAAAAAAAAATTGACAATTCATTAAAAAATCTATTTATGTTAGGTTTTAGTCTCTTAAATAGATAAGGTATATTTTAACCCTATTTTGATCTAATTTAAATTTATAAATTTTTTAATTTAAATCAAAATCTATTATTCAACCCATAAATTTCTTGATTCAATTTAATTTAATTTAATTTTAATTTTAAAATTCTAATCATTTTATGATATTATATTCTTTATTTTTAAATTAATTTAGATTTTTTTTTTCGTATCACAATGTGTTTAATTTTTTTTTTTAATTTGACCAATTCATAAATGAAATAAAAAAATAAAAGATCTTTTGCGATCTTACTCTAAATTGCTTTGAAAATACTAACTCCTAGTTTGGCACAACTTATAAAAATAATTTTTCATATATAAAAAAATAATTTTTCTAAAAGTGATATTTCTAAACATAATTAATTGTATGTTTGAATTTGATAAAATACAATCTAAAAATTATTTATAATCTCATAAGAGTATTTTTATCTATTAATTTTTTAAAATTAGCGATGCGTTTAATCTAAAATTCAGCTATCTTGAAAAATTTTAATTTCTAACTTATCTAAATAATTGAATTTTAGCTATCCAGATAATTATTTTTATTAATTTTGATATTTATCAAAAATTATAAACTGAGCCAAAATTAACTTCTCACCTAAAAAAATTATTTTTTTCTTTTCGTGTCAAATGGATACTAAATAGTTATTATTTCACTGCCAGTACTTTAGATCCCAAAACCAATTTGGCGTTTTATTTTTATGGTTAATAATAATAGGTATCAATTAATAATTGCACCAAATGACCCCTCCAAGAAACAAAATTTTTGGGATTTTTTAATAGCTAAACCGTGCAATCATTCAGTAATCTAAGTAAGCATACTCTATCAGATTATAATAAAAAAATTGAAATTATATAATGATTCAGTG
The DNA here is from genome assembly GCA_948193065.1 of Aleurites moluccanus. Taxonomy (NCBI): domain Eukaryota; kingdom Viridiplantae; phylum Streptophyta; class Magnoliopsida; order Malpighiales; family Euphorbiaceae; genus Aleurites; species Aleurites moluccanus. The sequence goes on along the minus strand of CANXYC010208497.1, from coordinate 65,270 downwards.
TAGTCATATTTATATGCCCGCAAAGTCTTCGGTAGTAGTATTAAAACAAAGAAAATTTGTAAAATTTAATTTTTTTTTTAATTATTTCGACGTCTCTATATTTTTTTTTATATTATACTAAGTAATTTCTATATTTTTAATATTATACTAAAATGTGTTTACATTCAATTCTTAATTTAAATTTGCTAATTTTGAATTTTTTCAATTTAAATCTAATTTTTAAATAAAATTTCACATTTATGTTATAAATTTCAGAAGTCTTTTCTAAAATTATGTAAAGTTTTCTCCAACAAGAAAAATTAATTGTTGTTCTTGAAATTCAAGTGTCATAATGTCATTGTTTTTGTGTTTATGATAAATAGGATTCAAAAAATCAGAACCAAATTGGATGAAAGGTAAAAAATTAAATTTTATATAATTTTAATATAATTTTAAAAATAAGGATAATTTAATATAATTTAAAAAAATATAGAGATGTTAAAATAATTAATTTTTTTTAATAATATAAAAATAAAATTTCCTTTTGTTTTTGGTGGTTTTAGTAAATTTAGGTAAAAAGTTCGTATGATCTTTTGTAATTGAAATTAACAAATTTCTTATCAATTTTTTTCCTTTTATGCTATAAAAAGTACTCCATGAAAAAAAAAAGAATTTTTTTAGAGTTCAAGACAGATTGATAAAAATTTAGATAGTTAATAAATAAATTATGAAAAGTTTAAGGGTCCAACAATAATTTTGTCCAGACATTTATCTGGGATGATTTGTAATTTATTATTTGTTAAAACAATGATTCTTGATTTATAGTTTATAATTTTTATTAATTTTCATATTATTACTGTTATAGAACTATCAAGGATTTATTTTTGTGATTAATTGATAATGGCATGTAGCAATAATTACACCAAAAGTCCTCTTTATTTTCCAGATTTGGCAATTTCTTAATCACTGACAGAACCGTTTAATCATTTAGGATAATGATTTAGTTCAAGCTTATTTGAATGACCAAAGTCTTTGTTAGCAGTTGGACAAGCATAGCAGGGCTTATCTTAATTTATTTGGATAGAAAAATTAATAAACTCAAATTATTCCTATTTTGTCGGAAATTAGACCTGTTTGATCAGTCTGCTATAAAATCAGCCGATCACTAGAAAGAAATTTATGATCTGTAATTTGAGTTCGTTTTCATATTATTTTTTTACTTTGCACCGGCAGGCCTTTAGAACCCTCAAAACCAATTTGACAGCTTATTAGTTTTATTTCTGTGGTTAATAATGGCAGGTAGCAGTAATAGCACCAAATATCCCTGCCATGTACGAAGCTCATTTTGGAGTTCCAATGGCTGGAGCTGTGGTAAATGCTGTTAATATTCGTCTAAATGCATCAACCATAGCTTTCCTTTTAGGACATTCACAATCTGCAGTTGTAATGGTGGATCAAGAATATTTTCCCTTAGCAGAGGAAGCTTTGAAAATCTGGCAAGAAAAACAGACCCATAATTATAACCTTCCTTTATTAATTGTTATAGCTGATGAAAACTGTGATCCCAAGACACTGAAATATGCTCTAGGAAGAGGAGCTATTGAATATAACAAGTTCCTGGAAAGTGGTGATCCTGATTTTGCTTGGAAACCGCCAGTGAATGAGTGGCAGAGTATTGCTTTGGGTTATACTTCTGGCACTACAGCCAGTCCCAAAGGGGTAGTGCTCAGCCACCGAGGGGCATATCTTATGGCTTTGAGTTCTGCTATGATTTGGGGTCTAAACCAAGGTGCTATTTATCTTTGGACTCTGCCTATGTTTCATTGCAATGGCTGGTGTTATACTTGGTCACTTGCAGCTCTTTGTGGGACAAATATATGCTTGAGGCAGGTAATTGTCGAGTTTAATTAATTTTCAAAATTTTCTCGAGTTTGTGAGAGAATTTCTTTTCTGATTTCTACTCAATAAACTTTTGGAACTTCGCAATCACTTGTTGATAGAACCATGTAATGAAATCAATTCTGTTGGTTCTGGCAATTTCTGTTCACTGCAGAATTTGCCAGTTCACAAAATTTCATTTTAGCTAGTGCATTTTGGGGAATAAGGTTCTTGGGTTAAATTGAGTAATTGAAGGGGTTTTTCTTATTTGTACTCCCAATTTCATGGCTTAGACGACTCAGTACCACTTATCCGAAGCTCATTGGTTGAGCAATTGAAATTCTTTGATCTAATAATTCTTTCCTTTTGTCTTTAATATTTTCTTGTTCATCGCTTTCCTTATGATTCTTACAGGTCACTGCTAAGGCGGTCTATTCAGCCATTGCCAACGAAGGTGTGACTTATTTCTGTGCTGCACCTGTGGTTCTCAACTCCATAGCAAATGCTCCAAAAGAAGATACTATCCTTCCCTTACCTCGAGTAGTACATGTAAATACAGCTGGTGCTGCTCCACCTCCTTCTCTTCTTTCTGCAATGTCAGAAAAAGGCTTCCGCGTCACCCATACCTATGGCCTCTCAGAAACTTATGGTCCATCCACTGTTTGTGCATGGAAACCTGAGTGGGAGTCACTGCCTCCAATCAAACAAGCCCGCCTCAATGCTCGCCAAGGCGTTCGGTACATTGGCTTGGAGGGGTTAGATGTAGTTGATCCTAAAACAATGAAACCTGTTCCTGCAGATGGAAAGACTATGGGAGAAGTAGTGATGAGAGGAAATCTTGTAATGAAAGGGTACTTGAAGAACCCTGAAGCTAACAAAGAAGCTTTTGCAAATGGATGGTTTCATTCTGGTGATCTTGCAGTAAAGAACCCAGACGGATATATAGAAATTAAGGATAGAAGCAAGGATATTATAATTTCAGGAGGGGAAAATATCAGTAGCTTGGAAGTAGAAAATGTGCTATATACTTGCCCAGCAGTGTATGAAGTATCTGTGGTAGCAAGAGAGGATGAAAGATGGGGAGAGTCCCCATGTGCATTTGTGACATTGAAGCCAGATGTTGATAAATCTGATGAAGGGCTTTTGGCAGAGGACATAACAAAGTTTTGCCGATCGAATATGCCTGCTTACTGGGTTCGAAAATCTGTTATTTTTCTTTCTCTTGTTAAGGGCCAAGGCTAAAGAGATGGGACCTGTCAGAAAGAGCAAGTTATAGTGCGTGTGATTCTGATGGCTGATTTAAAACAACTCTTTGTAAGTGCCAATGATGGTTTAAACAGCCAATTTAAACAAATTATGAACAAATCATTTGCCATTTCAGTCTATAGTTTATCACACGCTAAGGAACTATGAATTTTTCAGTTAAAGGTCTCTTCTCGTTCATATTTTAATGTTTTGGAAATTATTCAATATATTTGCCGGGTTAATGTCAATAATTCTCCTTTTTATGTGTATTGTTGATTGCTTCTTTTGTATTTTTAATTGTCAAATTATTATTTGGTTGCTAAAATTTAACACAATTAATTAATTAATTTTTATTTTTTAAAAAATTAACTAATTAGTTCATCAATTTTGGTTTCATCAATAAATTAGTATTTTCATCTATTTTAATCATTGAAAATTTATAAAAAGCTAAAATATTTCTCATTTATATTTAAATTTTTTATTTCAGCTCAACAATCATCAAATTTCTAAAATTGAATGGAAGAACAACAACAAACAAAATTAAAGGTATTTTTATTTTGAGGAAAGTGGAGAGAAAAATAAAATAAAATAAAATAATTTTTTTTTTATTTAATTACCTAACAAGAAAAAGAAAAGAAATGAAAATAGAGGACATGTTATTTACTCATTTAAATTTTAGAAGCAAAGAAATTTCTCTCTAAAATAGAGATAAATTATGAGTTGCAAAGTGTTTTTAATACAAATTATAAAAATACTTTTCATTTTCTCTTAATTATTTATTTTTCAATAAAGTTAGAAAGGTAAATATCTTATAAATGGATTTAAATTTCCTCTCTATGCAAATAGAAAATCTAAATAATATTAGATTGTGTTTAGATGTATGAATTTATATTTAAAATTTTAATTTAAAATTTTATATTTCAAATTTATAATTTGAAATTTATAAATTTATTATTTGGAGATGGGAAAATATTTAAAATTTTAGATTTTAAATTAAAAAAATAGAGATTTTAGATTAAAAATAAAGATAATAATTAGGTAAAAAAAAATATTTAAAATATTAAATTTTTGAATATTAGATTTTAATAAAAATTTGAATAAGTCCAAATTTACTTAATTTTAATAATCTAAATAAAAAATTTTCCTCAAATCTAAATTTATAATTTAAATTTTTATCATTCAAACATATCATTACATAAATTATAATTTTTTTATTTTAATTTTAAATTTTTCTGCATATACTTAGTGCACTATATAAAACGCAAAGGCTGAAGCTCAAATCTAAGTGCCCTAAACACAAATCCATAATAAGACTTGCAAAATTAAAAAGCTCAAATCATATATGTACCAATCCCCCCAAAAAAAAAAACAATAATTAAAAAAGCCAAAATTGAACCATTACGTACAATAACCGCATCTAGAATAACCATGGAAGAGTGAGTGCATTGCATGGCTTCTTTTCATTTCTTGGTCTATTTAATGATCTATTTTTTAAACATATTTGTTTCAATTTCAAAGAATTTTTATCTTCCTCTTACCAACTCTCTTTCAAATACCCATTTCACCTCCACTCAACACCTTCTTAAATCCGCCTCTACCTACCCGGCCATCCGTTTCCACCACCACCACCACAGTCGCAATCTCAAAAACCATCAACATGTGTGATCACAACCGATATGAAGGAGACCGAAGTACAGACACCTAAATCAACGAATCACGGTGATGGAGACCAAATCAACGGCGGTCGGTGATAGCAGTGGAGATGGAGTCCAAGCCACGAGTCTCAGGCATAGAAGAAGAATCTAACCCTAGAGCGATCGTGATTTGGCGCTGATGGTGATGATTCGCGGTGATGAGGACAAAATAAATGGTGGATGGCGATGGAGACTGAAATGTCAATTTGGACGAATGGATCCTCTAAGCACAGAGTCTCCATTGATCGCCTGATTCAGTTGAGAATTTTTACTGTAATTGACAATAGATAACTTGCTTTTGTTTAATCTTTTGAAATTAAGGATAGAGCAATAAGAATTTGTAAAGAATTGGGATTCTTGGTTTCTGGTTAAAGAACTTGGCCTTGTTCACGTAGGTTCAAAATTAATAGAGTTATTTTTTTATTGTTATATTATAGTAATAAAAAGGATGATGATCCAAAGGAAAGTTCTATTTGGTTGGAATAAGAAAGTTGAAATTTGGTATATGAAAGTTTTGGTAGGGTCTTATAATCTTTTACTTAATCCAAGGTTGAGAATAAGAGTATTTGAGGCATTAATTTTTATTTTCTTTTATTTTTAATTTTTTAACAAAAAATTGAAAAAATAAATAAAAGGACTAAATTAACTGTTAAATTTAATATTATTGAATTAATTAGTAAATTTTTTAAACATATAAATGAATTAATTAATTAAATTAAATTTCACAGGTGAAATAATTATTTATATTTTTTAATTAAATTATTAATTTTAATTACTTGTGTATTATGGATTTCACTTTGCCTCTAAATTATTTTTTTTTATATTTTTCCCTCGATCTAATATAACTCCAGTATAAAAAAATAATATATATATATATATATTCAGTCTGAAGGGAATTTAATGGAATAATAATTAAAATTTGAAAAATAAGAACAAAACATAACATTCATTTTTTATTTTTTGGTTTCTATTAAAAAAATTCGACAATGGTATAAATTATAAAATTTTTGTTTTTCCTTCTTTTAAATTAAAAAATTCGGACTCATTTAGAATTTTTTTTTTTAAATTCCTCTAACTAAAGTTAATTGGTCAGCATACCACTTGTAGAAAAGTCAAACTTTATTTTTCTTATGTCCAACAGATCTAATTGTGGATCTGTACTATTACTATATCTAAATGTTCCATGTAAGTGTTGTAAAGTATTTTGTCCAATCATCCCTTTTGGGAATCGGAGGCTTCTACATCAAACTAATATTAATTCTGTTAATAAAATTAGTAACGTCAAATTATATTTTATTAAATAAATTAATATTAATTTAATAGACAAACTCCAAATTCAACTAAAATTAAAGTTTGAGAAGATGATTGGACAAAAATATTTTACATCGCCCACATTAAATATTTGGGTATAGTACAGGGCCAAAATTTGGCCTTTTCCTTTTTTTTATATATATTTTTAAATAAGATATATTTAAAATAAATATAAAATATTATTTTAAAATTTAAAAAATATTAAATAAATTTTTAAATTTTTAAATAATTAAAACTCAAAAAATTAAATATAATAATTTTTTTTAAAACAACTCTATTTCCCAGATGGAGTTTCTACCAAATGCCCTTAATATATCATACGTAATTAATGATTCCCTCTATAGACGCACATTAGCGGTGGCGCCTAAAAAATGCATTAGCGAACAGAGGGAGAGAGAGAGAGAACACGAGGTCTTACGTGGCGGTCAGAGATGGCGAGAGATATTGATGACCTGCCAAAAAACGCAGCCAACTACACAGCCTTAACGCCGCTGTGGTTCCTCGACAGGGCAGCCACCGTTCACCCAACCAGAACTTCGGTTGTGCATGGATCATTACATTACACTTGGCTACAGACCTACTTACGGTGCCGTCGATTAGCTTCCGCTTTATCCAAGCACTCCGTCGGCCTCGGTAGTACGGTATTTCTCATTTTCTTTATCTTTTGTTTGGTTGCCGAGAAAACCGAGGAAAAAAAGTAAATAAGAGTTTTGTCGTTTTGATATCACCCAAAAAAAATAATAATAATAATTAGAAAATTGAGGTCAATATTGAAAATAATTTCCTATTTTAAAAATGTAGCCCACATTTGGAATTATTAGTTTTGTAGTAATTAAGTAAAGAACGGTTTGTTGTGCCTTATCAATTTGGAAATGAATTTCATATTTTCATATTTAATTGTATTTGAATAATAAAAGACGATAGGACGGTTTGTTGAGTAGTGAAAGTGACTTGTAAAAATAATAATAATTAAAGCAATTAAGAGTTGGGCATGATAATGCAGAATGAGATTGGCGAAGTGGTTGAGTAATGTAAAGCTAACAAACATAGAATTGGAATTTGGAAGACTGTCTGTGTGTGTGTGGTGATGAGTCCTTATGATCAGTTTTGCAAGAGATGAGGGAGAGAGTGGTCTGGTCCCACAGTTTTTTACTCCACAAGTACGATGTCCAGAGGAAACCATTAACCATGTTTGTGCTTCTTCTAGCTTTAATGGTTCAAGTTTAACTTCAGTTGTCTGGGAGTGCAGGATCAATCTATGATACTTTTAGGAGGGGAAATTTTAAAATTTTATAACTTATTTCATGGAAAATTCTATACAAATTTATACAAATAGAATGACCGGAACTCGCTATAAAATATTAAAGAAAGAGATGAAGAAAATTAATTTGCTTGATGTTATAAAGTTTAGCATTACTCCATTTAGCAACTTTGGTGTTTCTTTCTTTCTTTTGTTTTTGTTTTTTTGGGTCTTCTATTGGCTTGCTAGTCCTTGAGGAAATAACAGGACATTTATCTTATTAGGTTGCTGTTATACCTCATATTACGGTACTGGTTCTTGGTTGTACTATTGCTCAAGCATTTGCATATTTCATGCTTTTAGTTTGTATAACTTGTTATTTGAATAATTCAACTCAAAATAGTTCTTCAATAGTCATTTGTTTGTACCATTGTTCCTTTGGCTTTTCCTACAAAAAACAACATAAATTTTTTCATATCTACCTGAAAGCCATCTTGCTTTTGTGTGAAAGAATAATCTTTCATATCCTCTAGTTCACTAGTCCTATTCTCTCTAGTCCATTACTCCACTTATTTCATGATGCTGGGTGTGCAGGAACACAACCTATACAAGGGGTTTCTGCCTTTATTTGGTCGTGCTGCTCTGATGTAATGTGCAGTCATCCCATGCCATCTTGCTTTTTTGTGGTCTTGTTCAATTCAGATGAGTGTTATAACTAAAATCTTTCTTCTGTCTACATTTGTTTTCCCTAATTTTGTATGTAAAGCACGTAGGAGACCACTCCAACTCCTGATTCTTTGCTTAGCTGGTTTGTCAATTTATCCCTAGAGCCTTTTGATTAAATGGTGAGTTCCAATGAGGCCCCTGAAGAAATGCAGCTTACCTTTCTGATAATGAAATAATAGCTCCTGCTTAATGTCCTTGTGCATAAAAATGCTTGTAGCAATATCAACAAAGTCATGGGTTGTGAAATTGAAGCCAGGGCACTTTTGAAACTCCTCTTTATTTATTGTATTCCCTCATCATGTTCGAAATTTTATTAATTTTTGTTGACTGAAATTTGAAAATCATGTATGACTGCTGATGAAATCTGTTAGTGTAGTGCAAAGGATCTTTTCTCTTCTAGTCAATCTTAAAAGCATAAAAGTTTCTGAAGACTTGTTTGGTACATTTGACGACAGATGATTCTTGAAACTATCAAGTTTCCTCTTTCTCTATTGGATATATTATGTGCTTCTTTAGGTTGCATTATTCCTTGTTGGCAACTTAATCTTATCTTTCCGCTTTATGCTTTCAGGTAGCCATAATTGCACCAAATGTCCCTGCTATGTATGAAGCACACTTTGGAGTTCCAATGGCTGGAGCTGTGGTAAATTGTGTCAATATACGTTTAAATGCATCAACTGTTGCTTTCCTTCTTGGTCATTCAAAATCTGAAGTTTTGATGGTGGACCAAGAATTTTTTTCACTGGCAGAGAAAGCTTTGAAAATCTTGGCAGAAAGTGGAAGTTCTTGTAAGCCTTCACTGTTGATTGTCATAGCTGATAAAAGCTGTGATCCTAAGGCTTTGAAACATGCTTTGGGAAGAGGGGCTATTGAATATGAGACATTCTTGGAAACTGGTGACCCTGACTTCGATTGGAAACCACCTGAGGATGAGTGGCAGAGCATTGCCCTGGGTTATACTTCTGGCACAACAGCCAGCCCCAAAGGTGTGGTGTTGAGCCACCGAGGAGCCTATTTAATGTCCTTGAGTAATCCTCTAAATTGGGGGATGAATGAAGGGACTGTATACTTGTGGACTCTACCGATGTTCCATTGCAATGGTTGGTGTTTCACTTGGGTTCTTGCAGCACTTTGTGGGACAAGCATATGCCTCCGACAGGTAATTTATTGGTCTTGGTCATTATTGTATAATTACTTAATAATATGGAGATGATTTTCTGATTTTATAATGCAATCATTTGCATGTTTCTGTTGATATTGATTTAATCATAGCTACATTTTGCTGCAATTATGATTAATTGGATGGCTTATGGTATGCAAACAATCTTTTAGACTATATAAATAAAATAAGAAGTTTTGGATTTGAGAAGTTTGTTCAGTGTAGATAGGATTTTGTAATTAACTCGAGCAATCTTTGACTGGGGGAGGTAAGGTGGTTGAAGGTATTTTGTGAAATAATAATCCTGATTTTCAGTACCATCCAGTAAAATGTTTTTCCTGTTAGGTTGTCATCAAATGGGCCTCTTTGTCCGTGCAAAGGGAATGAATTTAATGCTTGAAGCAGCAGCTAGCATTGTTCGTGCTATCTTATAACTGATGATGCTTGGAACCACACTACCCTGGTCGTAGATAAATTTGGGTGTTAAATGCAAAGAAATGCTATTTCTTTGATGTTCTCCATTTTTCACTTTTTAGTTTTCCTTAAAGTTTGGAGCAATCGAATTACAGATTATATTTTTGTTTATTTTTTTAAAAACTCGTTAAAACTTAGAATAATAAGTTCCAGAGGAATTGCTATGCTCTTTTACTGCATTTAGGTTAGTAGGCGTTGTAGAAAATAGCAAGACTCTTCTCATAGTAACATTATAGAAAAGAGTGGAAAAGGTTAGAACTTCTAGTCTTATTTGAAGGAGTAAGCTCTTAATGGTTATAGGTTTATATAAAAGAGAGAATAAATTGTGTAATAGGTACTAACTTTTTGAATGTGATCTCCCTGTACATTGGTGGATTTTTATCAATGTTGTCTTGTCATTACTGTTTTAGTTGATGTAATAGTTTTTGCCTACTTATTGGCTGACTGGTAAAATCCATTTTGATGCACGGTAATCATTTACATATAATACATTACCATTGAGCTGCAATTCTGTCCTCCTCCCTTGACTCTACAGGTAACAGCCAAGGCTGTCTATTCAGCTATAGCAAACAATGGTGTCAGTCACTTTTGTGCTGCTCCTGTGGTGCTCAACACCATAGTGAATGCTCCAAAGGAGGAAACTATCCTTCCCCTACCTCGTGTTGTACATGTGATGACTGCTGGTGCTGCTCCACCCCCTTCTGTACTCTTTGCAATGACGGAAAAAGGTTTCCGGGTGACACATACTTACGGTCTTTCAGAAACTTATGGCCCCTCTACCGTGTGTGCGTGGAAGCCTGAGTGGGACTCGAAGCCTCCCATACTCCAAGCCCGCCTAAATGCACTCCAGGGTGTTCGATACATCAGCTTGGAAGGCTTAGATGTTGTTGACCCTAAAACTATGAAACCTGTCACTGCGGATGGAACCACAATCGGTGAAATTGTGATGAGGGGCAATGTCGTGATGAAAGGCTACTTAAAGAACCCAAAAGCCAATGAAGAAGCTTTTGCAAATGGATGGTTTCATTCTGGGGATCTTGCTGTAAAGCATCCAGATAATTATATAGAAATTAAGGACAGATCAAAGGATATTATCATCTCCGGAGGAGAAAACATAAGTAGCCTGGAGGTAGAAAATATACTATACACACACCCAGCAATATATGAGGTATCCGTAGTAGCTAGGCCAGATGAGCAGTGGGGGGAGTCACCTTGTGCTTTTGTGACATTGAGGCCTGAAATCAACAAATCGGATGAAAGAAGCTTGGCTGAAGATATAATAAAATTTTCCCGGTCAAAAATGCCTGCTTTCTGGGTTCCAAAATCTGTAATTTTTGGACCACTGCCAAAGACAGCTACTGGGAAGATTCAGAAGCATGTATTGAGGGCGAAGGCAAAAGAGATGGGACCTGTCCACATAAGCAGGTTGTAATTTACTTTATATCCTGCAAAACTTAATGCAGTGGAGTTCATTGTGTGCTGAAGATGGTGTGTGCAGAGCTTGGACTCCAAGAAATAAAGCTTCTTCATCCTTGCCACCAAAGATTCTGCAATTGATTCCGTTCTAATTATTCATTGAATATATGCCTCTCGGCAAGAGGTGTGCCCTCAAATATTATTGGATGATTATTCTTGGAGATATGGAATTTTAATTTAATGTAGGATCCATGCCAGTATTCAGTACATCATGATCACGTGTAAAAATAGCAGCTTCAATGGAGTATAATAACTTATAAGCCCTGCGAGCCTGCTGGACGGTTGTAAAGCCGGCAGCTTGTCACAGTTCTTCCCATTGCCCTTTGTAGGCCTATTGGGCCATAACTTTGAATCTTGATAAGCGTTGCTGTATTAACAGTAACGATCCAAAGGCCCAAAACTAAGAGATTACATTATTTAAGTCTTTGGATCTGTCCATCTTGGACCCATTTGGGTTTCAGTAATAATGTTAATTGAGGTGCCCACTTCTGAACAGACCACTTAGTCCAATTAAGGATCTCAGAAACAAACACAGGCTTATAATTAAAGTAGCGACAGTGACAGGATTTGCTGTAATAAAATGGCTTTAAATAATAAGTCGTGTATAGCAATTTATAAAAGAAGATAAAGAAAGCAATTAAGTTGCTTGGTTGGCAAAGGCTATCCAACAATATCGTCGTCAGTTCAGTGATGGTGTTTTTTTTGGGTTGACACAAAATTTTTAAAAAATTATATATTGATAGTATTTAATATAATAAATTTATTGATATATTTTTTATACTAAATAAAAATTATTTGGATAGAAAAAAATACATTATAAATGTGTTAAATCTAGACTGTTAAATATAATAAATAAAATTTCTAATATATTTTTTCTTATTCAAATGATTTTTGTTTAACATAAAAAAATATATCAATGGATTCATTATATCAAATACTATCAATATATAATTTTTTAAAAAATTTATAAAAATTTTTAAATAAATAAAATGAGACTCATGAGAGACTGCTGTGTAAAAATATACGGCAGCCCCTCAACCCGTTTTTTTTAAGGATAAGAATGTTATATCCAATCAAAATGTATCTCATATATGCAACTGTTATTACTTTAAAGCAGCTTTATCCATCCAGATATGCGGCTCTTATCCATCAATATATGATTTTTCCCCCTTATTTTTTATTCACAATAAGTGTGTGTCTTCTTAATAAAAAAAAAAAATTATATATATATATAACAAATGCTCTGAGAACACTCGTTTTAGAGTAATTATGTACGAGAAATTGTTGTCATGATAAAATCTTATAAACATTTAATTTCCTTTTTGCCAATAACAAAATTAACTAATCTCACTCTACAATTTCAATTAAATAAAAACTCTACCTTTAAAATTAAAAATAATATATATATATATATTTTCCATAGTCATCCCTTACAAGCATTGGATATATATTATCGTATTATGGAATTGATGCTGAGTGGCTGTGGGTCCATTTTATATATAATCCAGTTAGGCCAAATTTGGGGCTCTCTTTGCCATATCTCAAACAAATCATAATAATCTTTCGTTTATTTTTGCGAATGTAGGATTTCTACTTTATTGCTCACATTGTCGGTCTATTCACATAGCAAAGCAGAACCCCACTATGGAATCTTGCATGGAAGTCACCTTCTATTAGAGCAAATAAATTAGAGAGATTTTGGATTGGATACTTGTAAGAAAAAAAAAATAATAATAATAAATTGTCTTCGTTGGCAATGTCTCCAACCAGAGGCCAACACAACCTCTTCTTTCAACTGTCCACATAATTCATAGATAATCCATCTCAATAAGATGTGTTTTCCTATGTCAAATGGATTTATACTAAAAATTAAATATTATAATATAAAAGTTTTCATAAAGATGAGTTTATACACTTAAAAGTAATCTTGAAATTATTTAATCAGCCTTCAATTTAATTATATTCGAATTATTTTTAAAATAATAAAATTTTGAGTTCGAGTGGTCAATTTATTTAAAAAAAAAAACTTAAAATATAAATAAAAAGAAAAGGGATATATATATACACACTTTAGGAACTCACATAATTACCCATATGAAAAATTAAAGTGACAATTAAATAAATTGAGTTTAATCCTACATATATAGACAGACAAAATAACAGATGATAGAGGCTGGGTCTTTAGTGAATTTGTCATCAAGTGTTTCGTTATTCAACTATATATATGTTCAAATTTGATGTAATATGATGGATGGACATTCTCTTCGACAAATTTGCTAGTTATTATTTATTTTTCTCATATCCAATTTCTAATTGAAAAATATAAATTAAAGATTCATATTGCTTGTACTATACACATTAGTCTACAATTAATACACGTCTTTAGCTTTTGGGTCCCTTTTATTCTGTTATGATGATTTAAATATATTAAAACATGCAAGTGGATCATATGGGTCTAAGTATAATATAGTATTTTAGACTTGTAAGATAAAAAAAATCAACATTAAGGGATCAAGCCTAAAACTTTGCAAGGTTTCTCTAATGTCTTAATATTCAAGAAAGCTCAAAAAATAAGATTATTAAATTTAATCTCCAAAAATAAAATATTTCAGTAAGAGAAAAAAGTAAAAAATTATAAACTAAATTTGTTTTGAATAATTGAGAATATCATATATATATTCCATATTTTAAATTATCTGATAGATTTGATGAACACATGATAATATTAAAAAGTATTGAAAATAAAATATTATTAAAAATCAGATAATTATATTATTATTGTCTAGTGTTATAATTTTTTAAAGCTATAATATGAGTGCGTTGTATCAGATAGACTGATCTAACATCTTCTTTTCTCTTATTAGAATGATTCTGAAATATATTAGAGGAATCAAGATATGCCGAGAAGCTTGATTTCTAGAGGGCCTCGCACTATAGGGGTCCTATTGTTTTGTCCGCAGCATTGATTAAGCTAGTCACTATCTTAGAGTCGAGGAACCCTTCCTTAATGCGAGGCGAGGTACTTTTCCTGGCCCTTATCTTTATAACAAATCTCTTCTCCTTGAGCTCAATGACCATCGTGCACTTATTTCTAGTTAGATCCAATTGGTTCTTCACATTTATTTCTCATCATAGTCCTTTTCTTTTTATACAACTTGTGCAAAGGAGGCCATTAATAGGTAATCAAAATTATATTGTTAATTATAAATGGTAATCAAATTTTTTTTAATTAATTAATAGAGTAACCACCTATTCATGTAGTTAGTATGTAACATCAATATTAGATGCAGTTTTTCAAAGGAATCATCAAAAGCTTCTATTAATTATTATATTATTAAATATAGATAAACATACCATCTCTCTCTCTCTCTATATATATATATAAATTTTTTCAAAAAATGAAATAAAATAATTTTGATCCAACTAACCAAATCAATTAATGATTCCTAAAAAAGGGAAAAATAATTATCAAATTATTAATTGATATAGAAATGTATTATACCATACATATATAAATTACAATATCCACATGATATTCTTAATTTACAATCAGACTATATATATCCAAAATTCCAAATCCTTGAAGATAAAGCAATAATAAATTAATAATATAATATTCTTTGTTAAATTAAACACTTTTTATTTTCTTTTAAGTAAATTGAAAAAGGCCCTTGGCATGTAAAATAATTAATTATTTAATTTAATGTCAGTAACAAGACAAAAAATAGTTGTTGTTTTTTGTGTGGTGATGACTGCTGACTGGAAACTGTGGTCACGAGAGTAACATTTTTTTTTTTTTTCAGACCTTGTAAGTGTGTGTAAACCAAAGTAGTCACGTGTTTGAAGGATTAGTTTAATACAGGGGCGAACCGGCCAGTTGACCGGAGGGGCCATAGCCCCCTTGTTTTTCTTATGAAAAATACACTATTAGTACCCTTCCTTTTTCTTTTTCTTTTTTAATTTCTCTCACTAATAATAATAATGACAATAAATTATAATAACAAAATTAAAATATATTATGTTTTAAAATTATAAGTAAAAAAATACTTTATAAATTAAAATATTTATTGGTGTAAAAAATATTATGAAAAATTTATAATATTACAAATAAAAATTAAAGTGTTAGATAATTAATAAATCTTAAAAATTAAAACTATTAATTTCAGAAGAGTGAAAATTGATGTGTAAATTATTAAAACATAATTATAAATTTGATGAGTTATTTCTTTCTTTTTTTTATGTTAATTGAACAATACATTAAACCTCGAAAAAATGATTTTAATTTATCTGAAGAGGAAAAAAGATTTTTTTATTAAAAAAATTTTCATTAAATTTCAATTATAACTAATGTTTCAAATGGCCTAATTTTTTAGGCTTTCACATATTTTACTTATTTGTTGGCAATCTCCGATTTGCTCCTGATTTAATTTATAATTTTATTATACAATTCCCTTAAATACTAACCCATACTCGAATGTGTTATATAGATATATGTATGTGTGTTGTACTGAGTCTATGGACCTATCAGTTTCAGTCAGAAATTTGGATTTTTTTTTTTGGTTTCTAGTATCTCAATTTCCAGGGTGAGAGAGAGATAAATTGAAAATTAGAAAATGGGTATTTGAATACTAATTTATCGGTCCAATCTATGACTTTTAATTTCAAATTTTATCTTAATATATAATTAATTTTGACTTATTAAAACTGTAAGTTTTTAATTTTACAGAGTTTTTTTTTTCACAAATTTCGTGTAATTGAATTACTCACATAAGTGATTAGTGTTAGAAAAAAAAAAATATTAACACAAGAAATTTATTTAGTTTGTACATACACAAACTATAATGTTAAACTTGACAATTTCTTTGCTACTTTTATTAGTGTCAACAAAAAGCAGCCATTAACAAGCTTTATTTGTAAAGTTTATTCAATTACTAGTGCGACTAACGTGACACTAATGAGAAATTAATATACTAAAGAAAAAGATTCGCTTGTCCGTGAATGATATCCACTTAATCTAGCTAGGATTTATTTTATTTTACTTGTTCATGATAGGTTATATGGGCTTATGGCTAATAATATACTTAATTAATTTACTTATCCGAGCTATAGTGTCCGTCAATTGCCAACTGCGTGCTCTACTCACCAACCCTCTCTCTGTTTTTTTAATTTAATTTTTCATGCTTTTCAAAAAAAATTAATTAATTTTTCATGAAATTAATATATAAATTGACGTGGAAATTCAATCACGGATGAAACCAATTCTATTACGTTTAAAAGCAACCTCTCTCTCTCTCTCTCTCTATATATATATACCTTATAACTCATTACCCAAAAACACAGAACTAATTAAATCCCAATATGGCTTACAATAACAGTCTAATATTTCCACTCTTCTTCTTCTTATTTTTTCTTTGCATACCCATCTCAAGAGTGGAATCTAGGGCACCTTTCGCTTGTGACCCTAGAAATGGATTAACAAGAAGCCTTAAATTCTGTAGGGTTAATGTCCCAATACATGTGAGAGTGAGAGACTTGTTAGGTAGATTGACACTGCAAGAGAAGATAAGATTGCTAGTGAACAATGCAGCTGCTGTGCCTAGGCTTGGCATTCAAGGTTATGAATGGTGGTCTGAGGCTCTTCATGGTGTTTCCAACGTAGGTCCAGGGGTCAAGTTTGGTGGGGCCTTCCCTGGGGCCACTAGCTTCCCTCAAGTCATCACAACCGCTGCTTCTTTAAATCAGTCTCTTTGGGAGCAAATCGGACGGGTCAGTGTTTTTCAAAATTTCTTCTCTGACTGTCATAACTTTTTTTTTTAATTAGGAACTTCTGTCCATTCTTTTAATATTACTGTACTACTTTTTTTTTTTTTCTGGTACATGGTAACAGTACTCATGTGAAAATTGGCATACTTTATAGATATATTCTTTTATTAAAAATAAAAATTAATGATTAACAAGCACAAACTCATTATTTTATGCATATTAAATCACTAATAAGAATATTATTATACCCTTTAATAGAATAAAAAAAATTTCTTTACATTGTTTCTTGTCCTATCATTATAGCCTCAAAAAAATTACGATATTTAGAAGAAGAAACGTTTCTCGTTCTATCATTATGGCCTTAAAAAAATTACGATATTTAGAAGAAGAAACCACCTTTTTTATATTTTAATTTAATTTGTCCCAATCGCAATTTTCTTTTTAAAGAAAAAAAGGAAAGAAAAAAATTATATATATATATATATATATATTTTGTTGGGGAAAACAAACTTTTGCATCCGTGAAGTGGTGGGTGATGATATTGTGTAGGCAACCTGCCTTATCCCACACTACCCCATACCTGGCGTGCACCACTGTTCCATCGTTTATCATCAAATCTTTTTAGGACATTCCATGTCCCATTGTCACTTAATTGGCTGTTTTGCTTTTTTAGTTAAAGAGCAGTTAGTGTAGCCCCAGTGATGATAATTTTAGAAAAAAAAAATTCAAATTTTATATAAAAATCACAAATTAAATATCCACTCAATAGTCAATAAAGGGTAGCTATTAATTATTATTTCAGGGAAAAATGCAAAAGAAATGAATGAACAAGCTCGCCCTTAATGGCTTCATTAACAAATAATGACAGGCTACCTAAAACTTAAAAACCCTGTCATTTTTTTACCATGATTGTGAAATATTTGGTTGCCAACAACGTGGTGAGCATCAACTGACAATCGTATTAATTTTGTATGTTTCTTATAACAAATTATCAATTTGTTATTTAACCTAACCTCTATTCATTTTTGTATGGTAAGATTTCTTTTCTTTGCTAATAAATCAATTCTTATATATATTAAATATATGCTTGGACAAATTCTTAATTAACTAATCATTACAAATCAAACCAACGATAGTCATTTACAATAGGTTAATTATAATTCAAATTAAACAAAGAATTTAATTTAATTTTTTTTTTTTGGGGTGACTGAATATTTTAGTTTAGTAGCCCCATCAAATGGCCAACACAATAAAGATAGAATGTGATTTTTCAATGCCAACTTGCAAGTTTTTTGCGTGCAAAATTATATTATGGCTATTTTTGGGTCCCATCCTTTTAAGATTTTATAATTTTAGTTAGCATTTTTTTGTATGAATTTGGACTAATTGATGTAATTGCACAAGTTTTATTATTAGTTTTTATTTTGTTATATATAAAATTAACAGGTGGTGTCCGATGAAGCAAGGGCAATGTATAATGAAGGACTGGCCGGGTTGACATATTGGAGCCCTAATGTCAACATATTTCGAGATCCCCGGTGGGGCAGAGGGCAAGAAACTCCCGGAGAAGATCCTGTTTTAGCCGGTAAATATGCCGCCAGTTATGTTAGGGGACTTCAGAGTATGACAGGCAACAGTTTAAAGGTTGCAGCATGTTGCAAGCATTACACAGCCTATGATCTTGATAATTGGCATGGCGTGGATCGGTACCATTTCAATGCCAAGGTGAGAAATTTCTAAAAAATCGATTAATCATTGGATTATTATTCATTATTTGTATAACGATGCATTCCGATTAATTATTAATGATGTTGTTATACGGAATCTGTCGCACTCAATTGATAATTTTTCTAAAATTTACGATAATTCTAATTTAATGACTGCCAAATTAAATAAGGGATTAGGCAACGAAAATAAAATTTTGAATTGCCAGCACGGAATGCGAACGTTTAACCATAAAAATTAGGACATTACCTTTAATTATTTGAAAAATTGTTGCATATACTAATCAAATGACATATATTTTAATATATAAAGTAAAAAAAAAATATATATGTATTTTTTTATTGGATAAAAAAATAAATAAATAATTATGTTGATTAAAATATCATATCACTTGTTGATTTGATATATAAAATAAATTCAAGAATTTTTTTAAAAATATCATAAAAAAATAAAAAATATTTTATTTTTACTATTAGAATTTTTTTTTTCAAAAATACTACATATCTAAAAATATTTTTTTAAAAATATGACATATACCAAATATATATCAAATATATACCATGCATATATTAAATATATACCAAATAACAGTAAAAATAAAAGAAAAAAAATAACCGTAAAATTGAAAAAAAAAATTCAAATATTTATGTAATATTCCCTTCTTTATATTTGATGTAAGCAAATATTTATTTAGGACTTCGAAGAATTATCCAGCCCAATTAAAAATTTGAGGTTTCCTCCATATATAAATTTCTCTCCAAATTCAATTCATTTGAAACCTGTATTTTAAGTAAGATGAATTTAAAAAATATAATTCGCTCTTCATTACTAGCTAGTACTCGAATTCAAGGCTTTTAATTTTGAAAATGACTCCAGTAGTATGAAATTAAAGGCTTATTATTGTAATTACAAATGATATGATCTAACCTAAATGAAGCATGTAATTAATTAAAATATTAATATTTTTAATATATTTTATTATTTTAAATATATTTAAAGAAATTATTATAAGGGTGTTTGACAAATTTTTTCGATACAATTGTTATATTTTTTATTCACAATGACTGTATTATATTTATTTAGTTACTAACAGCTGTTAATTGTTAAATAGTTAAATAAATATTATTTAAAAATTTTAATTTAGAATTTTTTTGAAAAAATTATATTTATTTAAATTAAAAAATTAAGTTATCATTTTAAAAATAATATTTAAATAAAAAAAATAAATATTAATATTTATTTTTATAATTATTAAATATATTAATAATAACAATTAATAATAATTTTATTAAATATTTATAATAATTAATTATTAAATAACAAATGATAGTTATCGAGATGCCTATGTCTAATTTATCGTTGAGCTTGAACCGATAATAAAAAGTTTATGTCCAATTTTACCACATCCTAACCTAACCAGCGTAGTGATTAGGTAAAGTAGTGAACAATAAAACATTTTGTTCAGCAATTAGCCGCCACGGGCATAACTTTTGCTGTAAAATGGTACCAATTTCAATAATTAGGGATAGCCATAATTCTGCCTTCCCCTCTTTTGTCCAAGCGTTGAAATTCTGTGTCATTTACACGTCTGAAATTAGAATCGTGCCGACCTTTCATATTATCTATATTGGCATACAACAATATTATTTTTATATAGCAAGTTATTTACTTTTGCCTTGTCAAGTACTTTGGGTAAAATTAGCAGATACTATTAGTCTAATGGTTATATATATAAAAATTAATTAAAGATTTTTATTAATAATTTTATGCTTCTGATAATAATTGTGTAATATTACCAAAAATTAAAATACAACAAAAATATGATTTGTGATACTATGCATACAGGTGAGCAAACAAGACTTGGAAGACACATACGACGTGCCGTTCAAGGCCTGTGTGATGGAAGGAAATGTTGCCAGTGTAATGTGCTCATACAATCAAGTCAATGGAAAACCCACTTGTGCGGATCCCGTTCTCCTCAAAAACACCATTAGAGGACAATGGCGTCTTAATGGGTGAGTTCTACCAAATACTCATCTGGGTTTGACTACATTGGATTAGGTTTTTTTTATAAATCAAATAATCTAACGACTTCTGATGATCTGAATATGTTGATGGGCCCATGCAGATACATTGTTTCTGACTGTGACTCTGTTGGGGTTTTATATGATAACCAGCACTATACTTCAACACCTGAAGAGGCGGCTGCTGCTAGTATTAAAGCAGGTCACAAATGCAACCATTCCCTTTTAATTTTTTAGAAATTTTGCACATTGGAATGTTTTAAATGGGAGAATTTGTCAAAATGTGAATATATCATTTCTACCTATTGAATTATGGGATTTTTTCAAAAATATCCTAAAAAATAAAAAATATTTTATTTTTATTGTTAATTTTTTTTTTCAAAAATATTATATACCTAAAAATATTTTTTCAAAAATACTGCATTTTTAAAAATATTTTTTCAAAAATACAACATATACCAAATATATATTAAAAATATACCACACATATATCAAACATATACTAAAAAAAAAAAAAATCATAAAATTAAAAAAAAAATCAAAAAATAATATATTTGTATAATATTCCATTGAATTATTAATATATCGATGAAGATAATTGTCCATTGTAGGTCTTGATTTGGACTGCGGCCCATTCTTGGCAATCCACACTGAAAATGCAGTGAAGAAAGGGTTGCTAACGGAGGAAGATGTAAATCTGGCTTTAGCCAACACAATTACCGTTCAGATGAGACTGGGCATGTTTGATGGAGAACCATCGGCCCGTCCTTATGGAAACTTAGGCCCAAGGGATGTTTGCACTCCAGCCCACCAAGAGTTGGCCCTTGAAGCAGCCCGACAAGGCATAGTACTGCTTGAGAATCGTGGGCGGACCCTCCCTTTATTTGGAGCTCGTCACCGTACAATAGCAGTCATTGGGCCCAATTCTGATGTTACTGTTGCCATGACAGGGAATTATGCTGGTATGTGTTGTGTGTGTGTGTTCACTCCGTAATCATTAGTAGTTCAATCATAATCTTAACATAGATTGTTATATGATTTCTTGGCTAGGAGTTTTAGGCCCATTAATTTGAAAAATAATTATGGATAATTAGAAAAATAAAAATTTGTACATCTTGGTCTACTACTCTTGTCTTGTGTTTTCAAAACAAGAAATGAGTTTGTCCTCATTGATGAGGATGGACCAAATGAAACCGGTGACGGAAGTAGATTTTCTTTTTAAGAAAAAAAAAATCGATTTCAATTTTAAAATACAGTAATAAATGGAATGCAGAAAAAAATATAAAATGGAATAAATATATTGTCAATAGTGATAAGATTTATGATTAAAATTTATGTTGTTCATATTTATTTTCAGAAGTATACAATGTAAAGTTAATATTGAATTTTTGATACAGGAATTGCATGTGGTTACACTAGTCCCTTGCAAGGGATTAGTAGATATGCAAAGACTATTCACCAATCTGGGTGTGGAGATGTAGCCTGCAATGGGAACCAACAATTTGGAGCTGCTGAGGCTGCAGCCCGTCAAGCTGATGCCACTGTACTTATAATGGGCCTCGACCAATCAATAGAAGCAGAATTCAGGGATAGGGTGAGCCTCCTCTTGCCTGGACACCAACAAGAACTTGTATCAAGGGTGGCTAGAGCTTCTAGAGGTCCTACTATATTGGCGTTGATGAGTGGCAGTCCAATTGATGTGTCCTTTGCTAAGAATGATCCTCGAATTGGTGCTATACTATGGGTTGGATATCCTGGTCAAGCTGGTGGTGCTGCAATTGCTGATGTTTTATTTGGAATAACCAATCCAGGTATGATTAAATGTATTGTCTATTTTTTATATCAAAGATATCATTGCTTATAGTTTTTTTTTTTATATATTTTATAATCATTGCTTATAGTTATTGTCTATTAATTTGTAGAAAGTAATTAATAACACGTATTTTTTAATTCACTATCAATAAAAATGAAAAATTATTGTAACCATGAAGTGGCTTTTCAAAAAAAAAAAATTAAAACCTGCAAAAGGAACAGCCTAAAGCTACATGTGAATTTAGTACTCTCAATAGTGTTTGGTCGGCTTTGATTGATTTACCTTATGCTGCAAATATAGTACAAAAGGCTAATGCTCTCTTATGTTTGTTTCTCCAGGTGGGAAGCTGCCAATGACCTGGTATCCACAGAGTTATATCGCTAAGGTGCCAATGACAAATATGGGAATGAGAGCAGACCCGTCAACAGGCTATCCTGGTCGAACTTATAGATTCTATAAAGGGCCTGTCGTTTTCCCTTTTGGCCATGGAATGAGTTATACTACCTTTTCTCATTCATTATCCCAAGCTCCAAAATTGGTCTCTTTACCAATTACTAGTCTCTATGCGTTGAAAAACACAACTACTTCGAGCAATGCAATTAGGGTTTCTCACACCAATTGTGACACCCTTTTATTAGAATTTCACATTGATGTTAAAAACACTGGGACTATTGATGGTAGTCACACTCTTCTAGTTTTCTCTAGCCCTACTTCTAGAAAATGGTCCTCTAACAAGCAATTAATTAGTTTTGAGAAAGTTCATTTAGTTGCTGGTTCCCAAAAACAAATCAAATTTATCATTCAAGTGTGTAAGCATTTGAGTGTTGTCGACCGATTTGGAATTCGAAGAATTCCAATCGGTCAACATAATCTTCAAATTGGAGATCTCAAGCATTCTATTTCTCTTCAAGCAAATTTGGAAGAAATCAAATATTAGATTATGAAATTAATCTATAATTATAATATAGATAAATGCATACAAAGTAAAAAAGATCAACTAGTATTGTTTAATTAGAGGTTTTCTGATACAATAGGTATTGAGTCACTTAATGCAAGATAAATAAGAATTAAGTGAAAGAAATTGGTCAATGTAAGGCAATAAAATACCAGCTCCTCAAGTTTTGCTGGTTGCATTATTGTAATTCCTACTTTTGCAATTGTAACTATGTTTGGTGATTGTAACTTGTGCCTCAAAAATTTGGGGTGATATTAAAAAATGAATATAGTTTGAATTATTTCACTCACTTTTTCTGTTTTAATGTTAAATCTTTATTTCTATCATCCAAATTGACATTCATTTTATTCCAATCTCAACTTGCAAATATTTTCCAGATTAATGGAATATTATGTCACAGTTTTGAAACCTGTGTTGGACAACTTGCTACAGGCGGTAGGATTTTTTACTTTTTAGTGAAATTCTCAGTTGAATTGACCATAAATCAGGGCAGGGTAGGCCAAGTTGGACACCAAGTTGAGATTCCTAATTTCAGAAGTGGGAGAACAATATCAAGTACATTCCTTGTTCTTATTTGCTATACAAATTTGAAATTTCACATGCGAGCTTACATGTGAGTTATGAGATCAATAATACTCTTCTACAGCAACTCCACACACTCAAGGGAATGGAAAATAACTTTTCCCCAATAATACTTCCTCAATTTTTGTGGGAGTTTCTATGTTTTTTACTGGTCATATTGACATAAATTGCTATCAATTTTATATTATTACACAAAATTCAAACGATCATCAATATTGAACAATTTATTTGTCAAGTTAAATTATTCTTAACTATTCATATTAAGAAAAAAAACTTAAATTTTGATTTTTAATAATGTTTATTGATGTACTGTATATAACATTAAATCTCACTTATTATAAATGCGACGTAAAATACTCATTAATTCTTATATACACTAAGTGTAAAAACTTATTTCATACATCCAACCAATGAAAGATAAGATATTTTTAATAAAAAAATATTAATATTTTTTTTTATTTTATATATTTTTATCTCATTAAATTGATATATATACTGAATGTAGATAAGAATTTTTTATAGAGCGGGTGTAATTACTATTGGACTTTTGCAAATTAAAAACAAGAACAAAGTGATGTTGCAACTTATTTGTCAGAACTGCTACAAGAATTGATATTTGAGTTGCACATCTTAGTTAATTTATATGCCCGGTTGTTTCGAAATCTTTAAATAACATTAAAGATGTTGACAATTGAGGCTGTTATATCTAGGATTTGAATTGACTAATATTCAATGTATTTTATAACAATGTCAAATTATCTATAATTTTTTTTTTTTTTAAAAAAAAGTCAAATTTGAGCTCCAAAGAAATAACAATTATCAAGTAGTCATGTTTTATTTCGAAATCAGTAACAACAAAAGTATATATAAACACTGAACATACTACTAAACAAAGAAAGAATAGAAAGTCATGGCAGGGAAAGACTTTTATCTTTTAAAAATGATGAACTAATCACGTGCATAAAATTAATTAAATAAATTTCTTTACCAATTTAATTTAATTTATTTCTTTGTATATATATATAATTTACAAATAGCATGAAATTCAATGCATAATTTAAATTATATAAAATATAATAAATATATAGCTAAAATATAAAATCATAATCTGATTATTATATAATATATAATACAAATAAGGCTTTAAGTAGTAGCCCACCAGCCTTCAACCTTATTCTCACCCACCCTTCTTACATTTTGGTCTATTTATATATATATACTATTTAGCTTTTTGCTTCCAAATTCACTTCTATAATTTCCTATATATCTTTCCCTATTGTCTTCAAAATCATATATTATCTTACCTTACTTTGCATATTCTTATCTCACCTCTTCACTCCAAACCATTCTCTATCTCTCTCTCTTGCATCTTTTCTTTTCTTTACTGCAAGGTAATGTAAAATCCTCTTTTTCTCTTTGTCTCTCTCTTGTAGCTTCTATATATGTTATATGGGGTTCATGGTATGCTTATTATTCCATTAGCGAGTTTCTTTGATTGGCTAAAGGGTTTTGGTACATAACATTTTTTCTCTATCTCTATTTCTGTTTTCTGAGTTATTTTTACTTTTTCCTCTTGAAGATTTATTAGTTTTTAACAATTTGAGATTAGTTTAGAGTGTTTAATTATAATGATGATTAATCATGTTGAGTGATTTAACAGGGGGGAGCTGAGATGGCAGATTGCAACACAAACGAAGGCTTTTATGCTTCTCAAGACCTTGAGGTACAAAATAAAAATAAACCCAATTTGGTTAATAATGTCTATTTCTCTTATTCTTTTTTTTCCTCTTTCATGGAAATTGATAACCCAAAAACATAAAACAATGGCCAAAATCTTCTAATGAAATTATTATTATTATTATTATTTTAATTAATTGAAATAGTCTGACTTTGAGCTTTTAATAAAGTAATACGAGAAAGTAAAATAGCAAAATCCAGACATAAATGAAAAAGAAAATAATTGGAATAGAACATTAGACCTGCAAATAGTGCGAGACGGCCATGGAATTTTGTGGTGTTGGGAATATAGGGCCAACAAACAAATCTCATTACCTCTTTAAAAATATTGTTGATGGGAGATCAACGGTCCTTAGTTTTTGGATATAAATTATAAGATTATAAAACGTGAATTTTCTTAAATGGAAGTCAATGTTGTTAATTAATTACATTTATTTAACGGAATAATGCTGGATTCTGTATTGATTTAATTTCTTCTTTAGCAATTTTTATTTAATAATAAAATTAACCAAACATGGCCCCAGAATAACTGCGATTTTTTCAAATTGGGCCTAAATGGAAAGGGAAATAAAATAGGGATTTTTATAAAAAAATTTATTTCAATTATTGTAAAAATATTTTTTTTAAAAATATTATATACTTTAAAATATTTTTTAAAAAATACAATATATATAAAATATATATTAAATTTATCAAATATTTGCCAAAATATATATATTTATATAATTTTTCCAATAAAATAAAAACTTTTTATATTTGAAGGGGGGTAATTATTTGGCGTGAATTTTTGGAGAGCATGTGATTGATGATCACCGATCATGGAAATGATTGTGGTCCCTACATCAGACGGCTATAACCAGGAAGTAAGAAATAGCTTTTGTGTGGGCGTGTGGCAACTTGAGTACAAATTGCTGACATCTGACAAATTATGAGAGAAAGAAGGAAATGTCGGCAGTATACAATTGTACATACTGTTGTACCGTACAATACTGTATCACGACAGTGGAGGACCCAATTGGTTGTTGGGTTGTCAAAGTGTCACGTGGACTTTATTTATTTATTTTTTTCATATATTACATTTTCAAAGAATAAATTTAATTTTTTAAAAAAATTAGATACATTAATTTAATTTATTAGCTATTCATAATCTGTCTTATAATTAAGACCTTGTGAATAGACTGAAATTACGATGTTTAGAGCATAGGCCATAGAGGATAGTTTTGAAAAAGCTTGGGCTGCAATTAAATTAGATTTGCAGCCTCTACTATTTGATTTTTGGGCCCTAATAATTGAATTAGCCGAAACAATTATTTAGGCAAAAGGATGTGGTCCTAGTCCGTCATATACCTAACCATGTTTGATGTTTGGTTACTAATTCATCTTAACTTAATTCAATAATTGATTCACATAGTAAAAAATGGGGTTTATATATACTTTCATTGTGTTTTTCAAAATGAGAAGTGTTATGCGATAGGAATAGTTTTTTAAAATAAAAAATTGGTTCTGATTGTTAATCTGATGTAATTTGATCAGTTTCTTCACTTATTTTAAAGGTTAGAGTTTTCCATGCACTATTATTATGGGAATTTTTACTAATTTAATAATAAAGAAATAAGACTTTGATTTGCCTAAATTTGGTTATGTTAAAGCTTATTGTTGTTCCCTATATGTTAGGCTTTTAAGAAGAAGCCCAATTAGGCCTTAAAAGAAAAGTTTGAATTTTACCCAGCGGATTATGGGCCTTATTTGATTACTTTTAAAATATCTTTTCCTAAATCGATTTGAAAGGTGGATTTATTTTTGTTAATAACAGGCAACATCCATGAACAAGAAATATGGAGGACTTGTGCCAAAGAAGAAGCCTTTGATTTCAAAGGTAAGCTTAACAATTTGGAAAACAAAGATTAAAACAAAAATGTACTATTTGTTATATGAATATGGTTTTGTAATGGGTGTAGGACCATGAACGTGCTTTCTTTGATTCTGCAGATTGGGCATTATGCAAGGTAATTATCACACTAGAGAAAAAAAACAAAACCATTTTAACTATTTTAGTCAAGTGTAATAATCAATGGTCCCATTAATATACATATATAGATGACCATAAAAGAACCTGGCCGCTCTGCAATTGTAATTAAGGATGCCTATCAATGCCCACATGAGATGTTTCCAAATCTTAGTTGATGCCAACTAGCTTGCTTCCTGCATATGCCAAGAAACTTCCTACTAATAGCGTCTTTCGATTTGTACACAAATAATTTAAAAGTTTAATTTTATTTTTATTTTTTTTTATTTATTTTTTAAATTATGTTACAGCAAGGAGCTGGAGTGAATAAAAAATCAACTGTGGCCATAGAAACTTTGCGACCAAAATTACAGGTAATAATGTATCAAATCAATTATAATAGAATCTGATATAATTCTTGAACTGACATTTAACAATTTTGCAGAGAACACCTCACCAACAACTGCCTCCCAGAAGACCGGCTTGTACATCTGGTACTCATGTGAGTACTCTTAATATATAATGTGATCACGAGTTGAATATAATTCTAATTAAAATATTTTTTTTGTTTGATAAAAAAATAAAAAAGAAATTAAAATCTTTTTTGTTAATTAATCCTTGTTTTTGTTGATCTGTTGCAGGAAAGTTGATTGAATAAGTTTGGTCTGTTGAGAGCTTTTTTAATTTGCAATCATGAAATTGTACACAGTGCAATTGGCCTTTGGATGTTGATCAGCATTTTAATAAACGAAGCTTTTATTACTAGAGAAATATTCTTTACTTTTTATAATTAGACCCTTATTTTATTTTTTAAAAGTTTTGAGAGGACTTAAACTTTAGATTATTACCTCATGTATACTCGTATTCTAACTTAAGTTACGCTAGAATGTACAGTTAGATCCAGAAATAGGTTGAGTCTCATTATAAAAGCTTGTTGGCTTTATGCACCTTCTTTAGCCCAGTTAGGTGTAAATACTAACAATTTTATTTACTCCGGCAAGGTCCCAATGTAGCTATTGCCCCATTTTTTGCCAAAAAGGATTGAAATAAAAAACAAACAAACAAACAAACAAACACACACAAAATTAAGTCATTGCAAGGCAAAGAACTACTAGCTCGCATTATTATAGCATAGAGCTAGAGTGTTAAGGTACAATTTTCATATTTCTCAATTTTGTCCACCCACATGCCTATGCTCTTAAGGGTATCAACATACCCAAAGAACCCAAACTCACGACTCTTATTCATGCTACTAACATGTTGAAATCCAAAATGTAACACATGATTCAGTGCCTCAAAACAAGTTATTTCATCTATTTTGGTATCATATAATCCATATTTTTTAACAATTTCGTCCCAAATTTTTCCTCTCTCTTTCATTATTCTCACAAAATCGAACTCCTCATTCTCATCAAATGCCACAAATTCAACATCGAATACTTCGCCAAGTACTTTCCACATACGCTTCCAACTGAATATATCGCCATTAGTGCAATTTAAAGCTTGATTTTTAGATTTATCTGTGACTGCTGCCCATACATGTTGTTCAGGAAGCACACGTGCTTCCGTCATCTCACACAAATTATCCCAAGTATATTTGTCGCCTAGATAATTGAAAGGTAAACTTTCATATCAACAAATTCAAGCATAAACTGCTAATGTAAGAAGTGAATTATACACACTTCTTGTAGACGCCCCTATTATTATGGATGAGCGATGTATTGAGTACGAAATGGACGGTGCGTGAGATGCCACGAGGTCCTCTAGCTCGTAGTAGAAGTTGGGGGATGGTAGACGGAGCAAGTCATCATTGAAAGGAGGGTCATGGGGAATTAGCTGATGTGAATGGGCTGGGTCGTAGATTGGGCCCATATAGTGTTTGGTGCCCGTTTGTAGAGTGATGTGGGTGAGGCGTGAACCTTGAGCTGATTTCAGTACATGGAGAACATTAGCTAGCATGACTTCATTGAATTGGACATCAGCTACTTCACTTTCACGCACCTGAATTGCTACCCAGAAGACATGGGTAATCTCATGGGCTATAGAGGAGAGTTTATTGTTGGAGTCATCAAAATCTGCAGCATCAAAGGCCATATAATGATCAATTATAGAAGAAGGGAACCCGCTAGGCTTTGGACGCCGAGCCGCGCCAAAAACTTTCCATGGACCTCCTAGGGCTGTGGGCTGTTTTAAGGCCTCAGCTAAGGCCGAGCCAGCCATGCCTGTAACACCAACTACTAGTGCTACACAACATGGGTGAAGGATTTGTTCTTGCTGCACCTCTCTCTCTTTTGTGTAGCTCTCCATAACAGTTCCCTTCAACCTTTGGCTGGTTGGGATTTGGCAATGAAGCTAGAGAGAAGTGGTGGCCTTTCATACCTTTTATATATGTGCTCAAATACAAGAAGCAAAGAGAAAAAGACTTGTGGTTGTCATTTTATAACAGGGTTAATTACAAAAAAACAATTTATGAACGTTGACACAAATTATAATTTTTTCATAACATTTTAATTTTAGCAAATTGGATAAAAAAATTTAGATTTTAATAAATTTTGTAAAAAATAAAATTTTGATTAAATGTCGGCCATTAAAACTAATGTAATAAATTTTTTATTAATATTTTATCACATTATGAAGTAATAATAAGTAAAAAATCGAATTAATTAAATCGAACCTAATTTAATTGATTGATTTAAATTTTAATTTAATTTAATTTATTTTTTAGAAATTTTAGTTAATTTAATTTGGTTCGATTTAAAAAAAAAAGATCTAAAATAACAGAACCGATTGAAATATATATATATATATAAATAAATAAATATAATAATAATAATAATAATTACATATTTATTTTATTAAAAAACTAGAAAAAAATGAATAAGAGAACCAAAATATGGCAATGTGGTTTAATTTTAAAAATTCTCTTTCGACTAAATTATGTTAATATAGAAAAATAAAAAATATATATTTTATTTTAGTTATTTAACTAATCTAAATTAATAATTTATTTAAACTATATTTCATATATGTATTTTTATATTATATAAAATAAAAAATATATAAAATAGGTATAAAATAAAAAAATATATATAAATAAATATCAACAATAAATCAACCTATGGAAAATAAAAAATATATAGAAAATAGAAATATATTAATATTAATTAATAAATAATACTTAATATTAATAAAAAATAATAAAATATTATATTATAATAATATTAATATTAACATTAATTAATTAAAAGTTATTTTTCAAATATTTTGCTACAATCGAATTTTTCAACAAAATAAATATGTTATATATATATATATATATATATATATATATATATATATATCGATTCGGTTATTTTATGTATTTTTTAAAAAAATCAAACCGAATCAAATAAATTTAAATTTTTAAAATAAATCAAATCAAATAAAAATTTAAATTGAACCAATAAAATTAGATTTGATTTGATTTGATTGGTTAAGTTTTTGTTTGCTCCAACGTCTGAAGTTGACATGACAAAAATATTAATAAAAAATTTATCATATCAGCTTCTTTGACAGGATCTTAATTCAGTCATTTGTAAAATTTATCAAAATTAAAAAAAAAATTATTCAATTTATTAAAATTAAAATATTTTATAAAAATTCATAAATTTTTTTTATAATTAATCCTTATAATAAATTATTAGATAATTTGCCATAATATTATTTTCTGTGGTTGTTCTTCCTCCAACACAACTTTTGAATTTCTCGATAAAGGAAAAATTATATGCTAACACCCTAATTTCAACAAAAATTCTTAATTGAAATGATAAGTATTTAAAAATCAATATTCGCCACTTTTATTGTTAAAATTATTTTTTTATTAAATTCATTATGTACTTTTTTTCAAGATATATAGTGATAAAAATAAATCAACTATTAATTATTTATTTTAATTAATTTTATTAATTTAAAAAGAATTAAAAATTAATAATTTTAATTAAAATTACGATTATTCTAAATATAACTAATGATTTTTTTGGGGGGAAATATGTAAAGAAAATTAACTAATTAATATTTTTAGCAAATAAGACAAAAAAATTTCATTACTAATTTTATCCGTGAAACCATGATTTAGGTGAAAGTGATATAAGCATAACAAAAAAATTTTATCTATATTAAATATATATATTAATTTAATGGAATAAAATTTATAAAATAAAAAATAATATTAATATATTTTTATTAAAAAATAAAAAAATTATAATAATTAAAATATTTTATCTTTCATTAATTAAATATATAAAATATATTATTTCATAAAAAAAAATTCCAAGTGCAACATTACCAAGTGAAACATATTTAAAACAAATAGGATTACAACATTGACCTGAAAATTGTCCAACGGCTTAAAAATATCACACCGCCCTTTCATTTCGGTCGTGTTTTTCTTAACCTTAGTTTTGGTAAGGAGATTGAATAATTGGCAATCATTAGAATGAATTTTCAAATGTGCTTTATGTAGTTAATGAAATGTTAATCACATTAGAGAAATTTTAAACCGTTGGATTTTTTTTTTTATAAGTTGTCCACATTTCAACGGTACATTTTTGGATTGGAGAAAAGTCATCCCTTTTTTTTTTAACAAGTTATCCACAATCCAACGAGACACTTCAGGATAACCATGAATTCTTAAACTGAAGGAGAGCTGCAAATATCAAGGTCAATTTTATCATCCTATATGTCATGCTTGTTTCACTCTCACGTAGATATTTCATGTTGCCATAATTATTTTTTGGAAAAATATGTAAATTTATTTTTATTATTTATCTTATTTAGCTAAATTATATCCATTATTTTTTAATTTACATTTTAATTTATAATTATTTCTAAATTTTGATTTATTATACAAAAATTTTTAAAAAATAATTTAATAACCATAAATTTTGTTTTTCATTTTTCTATCTTCATTTTATCGAAATTCTGATGTGACTTTATATTAATAAATTTTTAATATTATTTTATATTTTTTAAAGCACCACATCAAATTCTATCAACTCCTTTTCTTTTCTTTTTTTTTTATTCTTCTTCTTTTTTAAAATCATCCATCAAAATTATCAAAATCACCCGTCGAAATCATATTCTTCTTCCTTTCATTTTCACCGGTCTTTTTTTTCTTTTTTAATATTATCAAACTCATCAAAAATAATTCCAGCAAAATTCATGTTTTTAATTCATGTTCTTGAGATAATTTATATCAAAATTTTTCATTTTTCTTTATCATCCCAACAATCAAATACTACTCATAAAAAAAAAAAAAGCCCATCAAATCGGTGACACATAAAAAAATTGTGAAGCCTTCATCCAATTAGAGGAAATAGGAGAGGCAAGTAGAAAAAAATGATGATTTGTGTTTGGGGTTTTAGCTTAAGATTTCTTTAAGTAATTGGGTTTTGGTTGGTATACACAAAAAAAAATTTGGGAATATTACTTGGATATTAAATTTGAAGGAGGTGAGAGAAAGAAGGAGAAGAAGATTTTAAAGAAATTAATGATTTTGATTATTTTGATGGGTTGATGAGATTGAAGAAAAAGAAAAAAGGCATATGAGATGAGTGGATATCATATTTGGTGGAGGTATGAGAAAAAAAAAAATGACTTTGATGGGTGGTTTTAATAAATGGTTTAAAGAAGAAAAAGAAAAAAGATAGGACAAGTTAAGAGATAAGCGTAATATGATGTGATCTCTTAAAAAATATAAAATAATATTAAAAAATTATTATTATTATGACAAGTAAGATTTTAAATTAAATGGTAATGGAAATAAGGTAAAAAACGATTGTTCTAATAATATTATTGTTTAAAATTTTTATATAATAAATTAAAATTTTGATAATCATAAATTAAAAGATAAATTCAGAATAATGAGTGTAATTTAACCCTTATTTAACAGATTATTTTTTTTTTTATTTTTTAAGATATAAAAATAATTTTAATCTTATAAATTAGGATCATCACACTTTTTCTTCATTAACTCTTTCTTTCTGTCTTTCTCTATATAATACCCTATTATATTTTAATATAATTACAATATAAATAAAAAGAGAAATTTAAATATAGAAGCTGTATTCAATTATTTTATAAGAAGAGACAACCGCTAAACTAGGCGTCGAGAATATGACACTCTTGCCTTTGGAATTCTATAGCATTATATAGGGACGTAATGGCTCAAAGATTCAGGTGGACTCTCTAGAAAAAAAAAAAGATTAATTTGTACAAACTTTTTTATTTAGTACACTCAGGTTCAATTTTTATACGGTCAAATGTTTTGCTTTTTTTTATTATTGTTGTTCTCTCTAACGTTTTTTAATTAATTTTTAATTATTGATTCACTTAATATTTTATTTAATTTTTAATTTATTCATAATTAATTTTTTGATTTAGTGAATATTATAACATAGGTTGCTAAATTGCACTGTTTGTGCTGAGTATAGTTTCAGTGGTTTCCCTTTTTGTTGAATGGACTCGTGGCGTGAGAGTGCCTGAGTGGAGGATAGTTTTAACCCGTTCATGCATTAGATTAACCAAAATATCCTCTAACATTACTTTTGCATAACCCTAGGAACACCAGATAAAATATCTTAAGTGGATTTTTGATAATTGATAAAGAGAAATTATTTAATAAAATATTAATATATTTTTTGTATTATATAAAAATAAATTTATATAAATATATTTACATTCTAATTATATATAAAAATAAAAATAATATGTTATCATTTTACTTAATAATTTTTATTAAAAAATTAATATATAAAAAATAAGCCCACTTACAAGCCCATAAAACAACTTAAAAAACAAGATATGTCACAAGTTCACAATGAATTAAATTTTATAAAATTCATTGTTAATTAAATTAAATTCTATTATGTATTTTAAAATATAGCTTAATTGTAAATGAATACTCCCTCGATTTTTTTATATGTATTATTTCAGAGAGAAAGAATTTTTTTTTATAAGTCGTTTTTAAATTTTAAGATTATATTTATTATTTTCTTTTAATTTTGTCTCTAATTAAAAATTAAATTTATATTTTTAATCAGCTTTATAATTAATAAAATCATAAATAAATAGAATTATATTAATCATTTTATATTAAAATTAAGATATTATAATTAATTTATTAATTTAATATCTTTTTTAAAACGACTTATATAAAATAAAAATAGAAGGAGTATATACTTGAATAATAGATAATGACTAAAAATTAAATTAATTTCATTATTATTGATGATATTAATTTAATGGTAAACATAATATTATAGTAATAGAAGTGTTTTTTTTTTTTTTTGATAAATTATATTTTAATCCTTAAAATTTCACTTAATTAGCATTTGCATCTTTATTTTTTGAGAAACTATTATTTTAGTTCATATATTTTAATTTCATTAATTTATATAATCCTTTAGTCCAATTTTCAACCAAAATTCAGTCAATTAACGCTGAAATCAATTATTTATTATATTTTAATATATTATAATATATTTTTTTACTTAAAATACCCTCATATTTTATGTTCTACCTGCCTACTATTTTAATATCCTCTGTTGAATCGTTTTTTAGCCCATCCATGATCACCCACCCACCAATTTGTGCGAGCCCATTCTTCTCTTGATATCTGGAATGAATCTGCCTAAGGTTAAGAACTCAACAAAAAGAAAAATTTTGATGCGGCAATGCATGGAGTTAAGGTGCAGACAATGTTTATATGTGGCGTCTATGTTGCTGCCTTCTCAAGTTCGTCAAAGAATTTGGTAGCTTTGGATAATCCCATACACAATCCTATGGTATGGGCACAAGCATATTCCAATTTGTTGACTGATGTAAATTAGGAAATTAGAGCTACAACCCTTCCTCCAAAAATTACATACACAAATGCCCATTAATCAATACCCATTAATTAAATATACAATTACTTTACTCATCTCAATCTCTCCCTTTTCTTAAAATTTGTTTTTTAATAATTAATTATGATTTTTTTCCTTATAAAATATTCAATTACATTAATTCTTTTCTGACTTTTTTAAAAATATATTAACTTTCCTCTTCTGAATGTTTTGTTATATTATTAGATTATATCGTCTAATTTTTCTCCTATATTCTATTAATCAACACTAAAATAGTCAATAAAAATAATAAAAAGATATAAATATTTTTACCTTTTATTTTTAGTTAATTAAATCTTATTTTTATTTTTAAAAAATATTTTTTATGATTAAAAAATTTATTTTCATATTTTTTTTATAAATTATAAAAAATAATAAAAAAATTATTTTATTTTTTAAAAAATTTGAAAATAACAAATCAAAAATAAAAAATATTTTTTAAAATATTTTTATTTTCAATTTGTAAAAAATATGAAAATAAATTTTTTACTTGTATTAAAAAATTTAAGAAGAAATAATTTAATTTCTTCTTAAATTATTTTTTAAAATAAAAAATAACAAATAAAAATTAAAAAATATTTTTATTAATTTTTTATTTTTAAATTTATCAAAAAATATGAAAATAAATTTTTTAATTCTAAAAAATATTTTTTAAAATAAAAGTAGAATTTAATTAACAAAAAATAAAAAAAAAGAGTATTTTTATCTTTTTAGTATTTTTATTAATTATTTTAACATTGACAAATGAAATATAAAAAAAAAAATTAAATGGAATGATCTAATAATTAACAAGACTTTTTTTAAGAAAGGGGTTAATATATTTTTTAAAAAATAAAAAAAAATAATATAATAAATTATTTTATAAAAAAAAAAGTCATAATTGATCAATTTTTGAGAGATGATTTTAATTTGTAGTATCCTTTTAGCCTCCAAAAAATAATCACCATCATTAGTTTTCAATCCAAAAAAAAAAAGAAACAAGTCACGAGGTAGGTGGGTATTGTTGCTATAAATTTTGGCCTCTTTCCTTTTATAAATATTAATTGAATTGATTGAATTTGATTTTGTTGATAAATAAAATATGCTCTGTTTTTTTTTTTTGTTGTATTGAATTTTATTTCTATGGTTGAAAGAAAAAATTTAAAGAAAAAAAAAGTTATTTTAACCTATTTACATGTATTTAATAAAAAATTAAACGAAAGAATTAATAGAATTAAAGTATAAAAATTAAAAATTAAAATATTTATTTTTTAAAGTAAAGATACAAGTGTAAATTAAGTTAAATTTTAAGACTAAAATTTATTTATTTTTAACCAGATATATCAAACGACAGTAGAATCTTCGACACGACGTCGTTTTTGTGGTCAATAATTACGGTTATGAAATTGCTACTGAGCTGGCCTTTCTGCATCTAGTTAGAGGTTTACCGGCAGTGGCGGGGACATGAGAGGCGTTGCTTTGGCTTCTTCTTCTTCTTCTTCCAGGGCATCATCATCATCTGCGCTCAAGATCCTCTCCCAATTTCAGGAACCATTCAATCAGCTTATATCAATCGGAGAAAACCATTCAAAGCCCAAAGATAATCAAAATGACACCACCATCGTTGAAACTTCTTTAAAAGGTATTACTTTCAATTCTCTCAACTCTCTGGTTAAAAGCTCCAATTCAGTTCCAATCTCGAACAGTCCCATTTCAGCTGATAATTACAGTAAACTAATCGGCCACGATTACTTTTCTCGAATTCTCTCGAGAAATGACTGGTTTTTATTGCTGAACCACGAGTTCAAGGCAAAAAAGATAATATTGAATCCTCAATTTGTTGTTAGTATCTTTCAAAATCAAGAGAACACATTGTACCCTTTGAAGTTTTATATCTGGGTCTCAAATATTGACCCTTTATTTGCCAAGAATCAATCCGTTAAGAGTGTTTTAGCGAATTGCTTTTATAGGAGGGGTCCTGTTGTGTTGTCTGTTGAATTGCTTAAAGATATTAGAAACTCGGGTTATCGAGTCAATGAAGATTTGCTCTGCGTTTTAATTGGTAGTTGGGGAAAATTAGGATTGGCAAAGTATTGTGATGAAATATTTGGGCAGATATCGTTTTTGGGTATCACTCCTAGTACAAGGCTGTATAATGCGGTTATTGATGCATTGGTGAAATCCAATTCTCTTGACTTGGCTTACTTGAAATTCCAACAGATGTCAGCAGATAACTGCAAACCAGATAGGTTTACTTATAATATACTTATTAATGGAGTTTGTAAGATCGGAGTAGTGGATGAGGCACTCCGGTTGGTTAAGCAAATGGAGGGTTTGGGATATTCACCTAATGTGTTCACATATACAATCTTAATGGATGGATTTCTTACTGCAAAGAGGGTTGATGAAGCCTTTAGAGTTTTAGAGAATATGAAGGCTCGGAATGTGAGTCCCACTGAAGCCACAGTTAGATCATTCATTCATGGGTTGTTCCGATCTGTGGCCCCAAGTAAGGCATTTGAGCTGTCAATACGATTTATTGAGAGGGAACCTGTCTTGAGGAGATTGGCCTGTGACACTCTACTCTGTTGTTTGTCGAATAATAATATGGTAAGAGAGGCCAGTGCATTATTGGGGAAACTTGAGAAGAGAGGTCACTTACCTGACAGTTCCACATTTAATATCACATTGAATTGTTTGATAAAAGGTCTTGATCTTGATGAGACATGTCACATATTGGATAGATTTGTTGAGCAAGGCATGAAGTTGGGTTTTAGCACTTATCTTACACTAATTGAAGCTTTGTACAAGGCTGGAAAAGGTACAGAAGGGGACCACTATTTCAGTCAGATGGTTAAGGATGGGCTTGTATCAAATGTCTTCTCATATAACATGGTGATAGATTGCTTCAGCAAAACAAGTATGATGGAGAAGGCAGCAAAGGTTTTCAAAGAAATGCAGTATAAAGGAATCACTCCTAACCTTGTTACTTTTAATACACTTATCAGTGGGTATTACAAGGGGGGAGAGGTACGCAAGGCACAACAACTATTGTTGATGCTTTTAGAACATGGGTTTAAACCAGATATCTTCACTTTTAGTTCAATAATTGATGGCCTTTGTCGAGCAAAACAGATCGATGATGCTTTAGGTTGTTTTACTGAAATGGTTGAGTGGGGTGTTTTTCCCAATGCTGTCACATACAATATATTGATTCGTTCGTTGTGTGTCATAGGGGATGTTCCCAGATCAATGAAACTCTTAAGGAAGATGCAAATGGATGGAATAAGCCCAGATGTGTTCTCTTTCAATGCTCTGATTCAAAGTTTTTGTAGAATGGGAAAGGTAGAGAATGCAGAGAAGCTATTTGTTTCAATGTTGTCATTGGGTTTGATTCCTGACAATTATACCTATGGTGCTTTTATCAGGGTATTTTGTAAATCAGGGAGGTCTAATGAAGCTAAGGAGATATTTCTCTCAATGGAAACCAATGGTTGTGTGCCTGATTCTCTTACATGCAATATAATTTTGGACACTCTTGTCAAGCAAGGTCAGTTTGAAGAGGCCCAGAAAATTGCAAAAACATGTAGTGAGAAGGGCATTTCGGTTAATTCCATTGCTACATCGCATGATTATGCTTTTCTTGGTTCATAAATTGATTCTGCTTTGTTGGGATTTTTGCTTTGAAGGCAGATACAGCCATAAAACATCAGACTGCGTTTTGCTAATATCATTTCTGGACATCATGTATATCAGAGATTTGTAATACTAAACTGTCTGGTTGCTATCAGTTTTTTTTCAAAATTGTGCCTGTTCCTGGTGGGATATGCTTGTTGGGAAGATATCCTTTGGGCTTGGATCGAGTAAAATGGATTGTCAGAAGATATCATTGGGGGTTGGGTGCTTGTATATCTGAAAATTTTCCATGTTTTTCTGCTTTGCTGCTATAATAGAAAAGATACCAGAGTTTTGCTAAAGTTGTGAGCAACAGGATGACATGTCACCTTGGCAGACAAATCAAAACGGGGTAGCTGGTTTATGAGGATTACTATAGGTAGTGGACATTAACTCTTTTCAAAGTGAAGCGGAGTTGCATCCATAGGTTTGTGTCATGTTTTTTTCCTTGTGTTACATAACTTTTTATTTAATCTAAAACTTACATAATATGTACATTCTTTTGCTTTTTCATTACTTAAAAATATTGATATTTATGATTATGTTAAGGTTGATATCAAAATATAGTGACGTACTTGGGGTTATTGCAATTAAATAAAATATTGCACGTTGTGTCGGATTGCATTCTAGTTGTATGATGTGTCTGAAAGTGCAAGTGACGTGTGAGTATAGAGCATACCTAGTTTTATGGTTATTTGGATAACATTGAAATTGGAATAGGAAGAGAAATTAAGGCGAAATGCATATAGTCTTTGTACTATAGTGAAATGTTTAATTAAATTCTTTATGTTTTTTTTAAATGGATACATGATTTTATTTTTGAAATAAATGACTCTTTCCTAATTGTAAAAAAAAAAAAAATCCTAAAATTGAATATTGAAGAGAGAATACGATTTCTATGCAAAATAATCCACTCAGATTATTAGAGGTGAGAGAAAATTGCAAATATCGATATAAAATTTAATTTAATTTATTCTGTTTGATTATTTTAAAAATTAATTTCGTTTGATTTTATTTTTAGTGTAATATAACATATTTGGTTCGGTTTAATTTGTATTTGAAAAATTCAAATGTATAAAAATAGAACTAACCGAATTAATAAATTAATATACATCAATTTGAATAGTCTTATAAAAAATTAATGCGGTTTGATTCAGTTTAATTTTTCAAATTTCAAATTTTATTACTTCATTAGTCCAAAAAAAACAGTAATCATTTTTTTTTTTTTATCTATCTTTAATTATAGTTTATTTTTATTTTTTAGATATTAATTTAATAGGTAATTATCAAATTATAAATTTAATAGAATAGTCATTTAATATTTTCATATGAAAATATTATGATAGCAAATTAAGATAAATAATTTAATTATTACAATTATAAATATTAGAAAATTACAATAGGAATACTTTAGATGAGAGTATTTTAGAAATAAAGTGATAAAATTAATTTAATAAATTTAAAATAATTAAATTTCTTAATTTATCCTTAAAATAAAATAAAATTATTTTTTTTTAAAAGGGGAAGTAATTTAGCTTTTTTTTTTTTTAAATTTAATTTGATTTAAACTGAATTGTTTGAATGCTCACCCCTATGTATTATTTTTTTCGTTCGATAATAAATATTATAATAATAAAATACACAATTATTAAGATTTTATTTTTATTTTAATTTTTCTAATTATTTTTAAAAAAAAACTACGAGCAGTTCTAGAAGTAAATGCGAATTAATTGGTCTTCTATAAACTCAGTCGGGCTTGGGCTTCCCATGGTTTAGATTAAACATCTGCTCATTTTCAAGGATATGCCCTTTCCCTCAAAACAACCAAAAGCCTAAATATTGGTCTTTTGGTCGGCGATGGGAGTTTCCGGCGGAATTTGAAGGCAGAGGTGATATTTGATTTACGGGTTTTATACATTTCTTGTTATAGGAGTTTAGTTTGAATTGCAAACAAGGTTTTTTGACTATGATTTGTTTTTGTATTCGGGAAATAAAATCAAGATTACTTTTCTTGATTACTTGAGCCACCAACTTATTACTAATTTCCTCTGAGGAAATTGAAAAGCAAGTTTTAAATCAGAAAACTCTTTTTTAGGTTTGATTTTTAACATTCACAGGGAAATTCTTGTATATGAAAAAGTTGGTGGCTTGCACCCAACCGCTCTCTATTTTTTAGTCCTCTCCATCCTCCAAATTTATACCCAAGAAATGGGGCAAACCACCTTATTGATATTTTCTTTCCTAAGAAATTCGTCAACCTTCTTTCATTACTTAATTATAATGTTTTCCTGCTCATGACGTGCATATATCATTATTTTTTTTATGCTTTAGAACATTCCATATATGGGTCAGGCCTACTGGCCTAATAAAATTAAAAAGCTTACTAATTACAGAAACTCAAAACTTGTTAAAGTGTATAGCAGGAATAGAATAGGAGTTTCTTTCAGCCAATCTTGGAATTGAATTGTGATAATGTTAAGCCATTAAAGCATTAAATTTTCAAGGTTGGTGAGCTGCTTAGGCATATAAAATTAGTCTCAGCTCATCCCTTTCTCTTCTATCAGTTGTATATAGTCTATAATCTTCAAGAAAATGGCATTTTCAGTCACCAATAGGCCATTAATATTAGCTGTGGTTATTAATATCTGTATCTCTATATTCTGCTGCAACTTAGGTACGTGAAAGATAACCACAATTTTCTTGGAAAATAAATTAACTAAGCATTTATAAATTTTCACTAATGCTTGACAGGGAAGGCATATGATGATCATGAAGATTTGCCTGAGACAGGTACAGGTGTTGTAGGATATGATCCTTATACGGGCACAGGCATCTTAGGAAATGTGCCTCAAACAGGTGTAGGTGGTGCAGGTGATGATCCGGCTGAAATTGTTGCCAAAGCCTTGCTATGCTTTAATGAGAAACATGTGAGTTTAATCCGAAATATATACAAACTTATTTGTTCTTTATTATCATATGCAGGCTATTGTTCCTAGTCAAAGAATTCTTACTTTTACGTACTGAATCCTTTTGTGTATTAGATATACAGCAGTTGTGAAGAGGCATATAGATTGAGTGAAATTGGAATTCTGGATGTGCCTCATGAATATGTTGATGAGTATTGTAATGGACCATGCCTTACAGAGACACATTTGGTGCTCAAATGCATAGAAAACGTGATGAAACACTTTGTATTCTATAATAAAGCCACCATTCAGGACATTAGAGACACAATCAAGGCAGGATGTAGCTTTGGCCCGGAAAGAGGTAGCTTAGAAAGATATTTTCATTTATAGTCATTACTTAAACGTCATGATTCATTGTCTGTGTCTCGCAGGTGATTTCAATGTGGCTGAGCACCTTGAATCTGAAGAAAACAGGGCATACAAGATGGACATTCAGATTCCCTTTGGACTTGGATTGGCAATGATAGGGCATGCTTTATTGCTTTGATGTTTATGATGATATTATATTAACTATTTATTTATGTAAGAGAAATATATACAAGTTAATGTATACCTTTTGTGCTCTAAATGAAAAAATAATAATACTACGTATGCCCTGATACATTAATTACAATTTTTATTTGCTGACTTGCTTTTTCTGATACCTATAGTGCTGGACAGATGTATTGTACTAAAATGGGCTAAAGCCCTGTCTTGTATCCTCTTTAAAACCTTTGGAATGTTGTCATCCCCCATTTAGACTCGGGCTACTCATTTGCTGAGTTTGGCATTGCTTT
This sequence comes from Aleurites moluccanus, assembly GCA_948193065.1. Taxonomy (NCBI): domain Eukaryota; kingdom Viridiplantae; phylum Streptophyta; class Magnoliopsida; order Malpighiales; family Euphorbiaceae; genus Aleurites; species Aleurites moluccanus. Next base: position 22,166 of record CANXYC010208497.1, on the reverse strand, counting down.
GGAAAATAATTGATTTTGAATAAAAATTAATGAAGAAATCTCGTTGGATGCATAATTGAGGCTTTAATATAGATTAAAGAACAGGGGATTTTACTAAAATTTAACTGTGTTTTTGCAATGATAATATAGGATTATAACTGCTCAATAGATTTTGTTAAATCACCATTCCTTGTTCAAGAATGGAAAACCTCAGACAAGAACGGTACTGGAAAAGAAACATTGAGGCTTGACATGATCGTACCATGATGCTGATATAATTTTCTTCAACACACGTCACTGGTGTACTCACCAAAAGACTTATAAGGTTTAAATTCTGCATTCAAATTTTTATAAGCAGAATTTATAATCTCATTGATATTTATGTAAATTTTAACTAAATAGGCCATCCCTCTTTTTTTTTTTTTTTTTTTTTTTTTTTTAAATCCCCTTTAATTTAAAAAATTTGCTTTTGAAATGAGCTTCATACTAATAAAAAATTATTTATCTATTTCTCAAAAAGGAAAACTTTTTTATTTTTACTGCAGCAATCATAATAATAATAAGAATATACAGAACGATTTATGCAAAATTCAAAATAAAGGTTTTTTTTTTTTTTTTTGTGTAATTATAAAGGTTTAGATAATTTTTTAAATGTATTATATAAATAATTTATGTGTCTTATTTCAAAAAAAAAGTACTCCCTTCATTTTTTTTCATGTATCGTTTAAGATTTTACACACATATTAAAATATTTATTAATTAGATTCAAAATAATTTATTTAATCTTATATTCTCAATCTTATTTTAAATTAAGTTATTATATTATAATTAAATGCTATAAGGATAAAGTAGAAAAAAATAAATAAATATTTTAAAACGACAATTAAAAATGAGAATTGATAAATTTATAAAACGAAAGATAAAAAAAAAAGATGGAGTATTAAGTAAAATAAAAATATAATCTTACTCACATTGAAGCGAGTTGAGAGAACTATTGTGTATTTTTGCAAAGTAACTTTTCATGTGGCATATTTTGAGACTTAAAATTTTTTATAAAAATTTTTAAAATTTGTAAATTGATAGTATTTGATATAATGAATTCAAATATATATTTTTTATGTTAAATAAAAACCAAATGGATAATAAAAAATATTTTATAAATTTTATATATTAAATCTAACGGTTTAAATTTATTACATTTATAATTATTTTTTTTATATATTTAATTTTTATTTATCACAAAAAATATATTATTAAATTTATTATATTAAATATTAGCAAATTATAATTTTTAAAAATTTTTATAAAAAATTTTAATAATTAGTTAAAATTTGATTGCGATATCAATATTATGAGGTGACAGTCCTATCAGTTAATTTTTCAATAAAAAAAGATATTTTTAATGTTAACCAATTATTAAAAAAAATAAAGAGACAGTGACTTGTAGTTACCGATGAAAAAAAAGGATGATAAAATATTTTCTTCCAACAATTATTTATCAGCCTATCAGTTCATCTCCTTTCTCTCATTGTATTCTCTTTCCACATTTGAGTTTCATCATTGATGTTCAGAACTTCAAATTTTTTCCAAAAATTTCATTCCCATGTCAGTTTTTATTAATTTCACTTTTCAAAACTAAATAAATCTTTCATTCCTCTTTGCTTTACCTCAAAAAGATTAAGGTAAATGGATTTATCCCTTCTCATTTTCAATGCTAATAGAGAAAGTCAAAAAATTTGAGACACGGAGGAGAGATCGAGATGAGATTCTTTATCATGGTTTTTTACTCCAAATTCTATATCATAATTCAATTGCAAGGTGCCGTAACGTTTAGATAAAGAATAAGGAAGAGATGTGATATATATTAAGATAAAAAATTTAAATTGATTAGTTAATATATTTTATATTAATTAAATAAAAAATAAAATAGATATGGTGATATATATTAGGATAGAAAATTTAAGAGGGTGTTTGGTAGAGTGATTGTTAAATGTGTGATTGGTATGAAAGTACGATTGTCAAATTGCCAATCACTAAAAGTAGTTTATAACTGTTTATGAGATTTACCGATTCAAAATAAATTTTATTATAATCGAAATTTTTAATTGGTCAACCAAATAATATAAATTTTTTTAATTGGAGACACGCATGTTGACAATCGGTAATTAGAGATATTTAATTGACCAACTAAATAGTCTCTAAATTAATTAATTATCCACTTATTTTTTATTTTTTATTTAAGGTTTTATATTAATTTTATCATAAGATGATAAATAATGTCTTTTTAATTGGAGAATTAATATATGAGAGTACCACCTCATAACAATAAGGTAACAAATGCAGTGTTGCCTAATAATTTCTCTTGATTGTGTGGTTTCTCTAGATTACAAAGATGCCAAATGACAAAAAGCCACGGCATTAGATACAGTGATCGCTACCGTATCTAATCAAAGCTCTCAAGAAACTCACCATGTCGACAGAAAAACTAACCGAAGCTTTCTTACTCTCCAAAATCAAAACGACGAGCTTTTCTTTCTTAACTCGCCACGTTGAGACATTGAACCTCCGTCCTTCCTGTTCAGAAACCGTGCTCTGTAGGGAGGTCAGACACGTGACATCTTCTGGAAAACGTATCGGAATTATAGGGAATCGACAATTAATCGCCGGTGAAGAAGATGAAGATCAACGTCAATAAAATTGCTCGAAAAGTCGAGGTCGATAATCGGATTCCTCTCCGTTACTATTATAGAATCGCCGATAATCTCCTCAGACAGGTTGGCTCATTTTCTTCTAAAATAATTCAGTAATTGCTTTTTTCTTAATTAAACAAATTGGTTTAGATATTATTTCTCAGTTTGGTAATGGATTTATGAAATGTTAATTAGGATTCTAAATGTTGTGGGTCTATAAATTTGGCTTTTGATTTCATTTTATCTGGTACAGGCGAATATACACCGTGAGGAGAGGAATATTGTAGATTTGTATATAATACTTCTTAGGTTTTCAAGGTAAGTAAACGACATTTTGTTGCTGGTTTATTTATTTTTGATTTTTGTAATCTTTATTCGCCTTTTTTTCTCAGTTTGGTGTCTGAAACTATTCCGTTTCACCGAGATTATCAGGTTTTGATTCCAAAAGAAAGAGTAGCTTATAGGAAGGTGTGAATTTAATAGTTCTTTCATCTTTGAGTTAACTGAATGCTTTATGTCTGAAATATGGTGAGCTTGAGATTGATAGCTGGCTCTTCCTTTGTTGTTGCAGAGATTGTTAGCTGTATTAAATGAGCTTGAAGCTTTGAAGCCAGAATTCCAATGTAGATTGGAGGAGCTTAACAAAGCTTATGCAATACCTCATATTCATGAACTTGATGGCCCAGAATGGACTTCATATAGTTCTGAGCCATCTTCTTCAGAATTCCACTCTATTAATAAAATGTCTTACTCGAGTATCAATGCTAAGCAGGTATTAACTTAAACAATCTCCCAATTGATATGAGCATGGCATCTCATGCAACTGGTTTTGTATTCATAAATGTTTATTTTTATGAACTTGTGGAAAGTTCTCTTAGTAATTTCTCTATCAATGACCCTCATTTTAATTTTTTTTTCCTATGGTTTTAGACCTATGATGTTGCACCTCAGTCTTCCTCAAAATATGATAAAAACCATACTCAGTTTTCATCTTCAAATTCGTTGCAAATTGACAAGCAATTGCAAAAGCTGTGAGTATATTATTCCAAGAATACTGTTAATGCTTTCTGACACAAGACCCGTTTATGATTTCTTCTTTGTAAATGAGAACCAGTGCCTGTTGTTTACAATTTGAAAAGGCCCATGCTGAGATATTATCTGTTTCATTACTTAACTCTTTAGCTGTGAACAGTTCATTGAGAGATTAAATAGTAAACTTATGATAACTGTATAAATTATTTACATGTCCCTTAAATTGAACGTAGTTTTCCTGCATTTGTCAAGTTGAATTCCTTGGTGATTGAATTCTATGGATCTGACCAAATTTACTTGGTATGAACCCGTTTTAGAAGTAGCTCAATCTCCTATTCGAACAATGACGCTATGTTTTAGAAATTGGGATCTCCTCAATTTTCTATAATCCACATTGTTTCCTGCCAACATGTGCCTTACTTTAGACTTTAGCAGATTCCTTTTTATGTGAGATGAAATTTTTATTTGCCTTATGAAAAACTTCCTGCTTCATCAGTTAGTTTGGCCAGTTGCAGAAGCTATAACCATCTCATATAGCCTAAGAGCAACCTTTTACTCTAATTTCATAAGCTGTTAAAACTTCAAAGCCATATGAGAAATATCAGTACTAAGAGAGTACTAGTGCAAAGACAGTACGAGATATAGTGCACCACTTTTCTAATTCATGGCTTGTGATATAGATTCTATCTAGAGTAATGATTATGCTTTTTTTATTGCATTGCCCTAAATTGTCCTCTTAGATTATTGGTTCTTTGATTTGCCCGCTATATCTTTGTTTTGTCTCTTTGGAGATTGATCTTTATACAGTTACTAAACTATAAACTAGTGGTTCTAGTCTGATGGCTCTGGTTTTCTCCAATTTTCCTTTGTTCTTTATACCCCTTGGTTCATCTCCTGTTTTTTTTCCCCCTTTATACGCCATGTTCTAAGAACAACATTTAAAAATTGGATAATGACATTTTCAGTATGGATGATTATTCTTCTGGTTGTGCACTAGGGTGTTTGAGTAGGAAATAAAAGATATAGTGTTTTCATACTCCTTCAGTAACCTAAGTGCCAAAATAGATTTGAATAAAATAAAATTTGGCTGCACTTGTCACATCAGCTGACATGTTGTCTGCATTAATCTTTTAATCATTTGCCTCTCATATGGATTAAAAATATTCATTTTTTCTCATTGAAAATTTATAAATACAACCTTGAGAATGCTCATTTTATATTATTTTAGTAAATTCTGATACATCCAGTCCCTGAAATAGTGAGAGGCTCTTGATTGGATATTTCATTATCCCTTTATTCAGTCACCAATTGCACAAAAAACCAGTTGAAACACTCAAATAGAAGATCCCAAACAGTTTAACAACTCGAAATGTCATCATCCCTTTCAAAGTTAGGTTATATACAGCAGTTTATGATGGCAGTTGTCCATAGAACTGTACACAATATATTTGCTTTAGCAGGCCAGGTCCTGTTAAAATGGCACATTAATTTCTTAATATGTGCAGATCTATTAGTTCACTGCTTCCCAAGCAAGAGACTTTGTCCAGACACTCATTTTTAGGCCCTAATGGTCTTCGGGGACAATGGATGGGACCTAGTGCAGAAATAAAGGTAAAATTGTTGGCTGGTTGTTGTCTTTTAGCTTTTTCCCCTCTATCCTTCTCTCTTGTTTTATGTATATATATGTTCTCTTTTGTGCAATAAACCATGCAAAGTGATCCATTAAATTGTTCAATACAGGTCCAGTATCCGAGTTATACTGAATTAACCTCTGATGAAAATTCTAGGTGAGTGCTGTTATGAGACTGTTTTTTTATGCCGTGTTAATTTATTTATGTTTTGTCATTTTTTATTATGTTGTAAAGAAATTCAATTATTGATTGCATTCCCTGATACTTTCTAAGTTTCTTTCTCTAAGTGGTGCCTGATTATACTGTTTCTATTTATTTCATCTGTGGTATGACAGCCTGGATCAGGCTGGACAATATGATACTTTGGCTGCAAAAGATAGTGATTCTGGGGGGCTTGGCTCAACGATGCAATCTGTGCTCTCGTTAGATGATGGGAGATGGTCAAGTCCTGTGGAAAACTCATGCCCTGCACTAATTAATGAAGCAAGGGAAGATCCTTTCCAGTTTGTTGGTATTAGGCAACCCTCCCCACCTCATGTTCTTGCTCAAGTGCAGGAATTTTCTCCAATTCCTCCATCCAAAGTTGCAGATCCAAGACCTGGGCCAGCAAAACCTTCTCAGGATGGGATTCCAAGCTCAAATTCATATCAACATTTACATGTTGTAGGTGTCTTATACTGTTTTTCATGCTTTTGAGAATTTCTGTTTTTACTTTTTGTTGTTTTCTTTTTTCTGGCATTTGACAGTTTTATCAGTTTGTTTTGAAGGTTTTATGCTCTAAATTGATGCTAGTATCTTATAACTCTTTTAACAATCATTGCAGCCTGTGAATCTAATGGAAGATTTCTTGAGATTAGCCCATGCAAACACACAGAAAAATTTAGAAACATGTGGCGTTCTTGCTGGTTCACTGGTAAGAGAAACAAAATTCTTACTAGGAAAAAAAAAGATATTTCTTATTAAAAAAAAATGCATCTTCTTCTTGTTTTTCTGAGTGAGCTGTTGAACATGGCTCCTTATATCTTTTACTTTATGTGGTGTAGAAAAACAGGGTTTTCCACATCACTACACTTATAATCCCAAAGCAAGAGTCAACTTCAGATTCGGTATGATAACAATTTCTTCTTAAGAAACATATTTTTTGTTGTTTCTCATTTTAAGTTCCATGTTTTTATCATTACTTATGCAGCTTCCTCCTTGTTTATGGGCTTCATGTCCTTTGGAAGAAAATTTTATGATGAATATAATTTTCGAGTCATGGAATGCATTAATACTAGATGGGAGTTAAGAGGCATTAGAATTTAGATTGTATCCAAGGCACCTTTCTATTGTCTTTTAGAGAGGTGTACCCACTTTTCTGCGTTTCAATATCTTTTACTTGAATGTGTGTATGCATGTAACTATTGCCTCTCCACTGGGAATAAACTCATTATTCCTTACTTTTTGCATTAGCATCAATGCCACAGTAACAAAACCATAGCTCTACGACAAACTAAAAATGTAGGCCAAGGATTTTATTACCACCTCCTTTTGGCTTTCTTATTTTGAGCTAAAATGCAAACACTAAATATATTATGTTGTGTAGTCTGACTTCATATGATTGAATGACTAAATGGTGCAAGAAACTTTGTGATTAATCTGATTAACTCTGAGTCCATCATCCATTACATGTTGGCATTTTCATTTTTACCTGTATACATGTTCTGTTAATTTTTTTTTTAAAACCATTTTTAATGTTCAGTGTCAGACATTGAATGAAGAAGAAATATTTGAAGTTCAAGACAAACTGGCACTTTTTCCTCTTGGGTGGATTCACGTAAGTGTCTCAATGGGTAGCCTGCAATTATGAAATCTTCTATTAATTTGGGCATATGGCTTGTTGTGGTGTTTTATTCTCTATCCTAATAGGTAGCAAATCCAAATCTCGTTGTTTCCTTGATACCTTTTTTGTTTTTATATATACAATAAAATCTCCTTTTAGCAGCATATGTTTTTAAGGTTATATGTTAACTTGTTATTTGTTCTTACATGTGTTTTTCAGACACACCCATCGCAGACCTGTTTTATGTCATCTGTTGATCTGCACACTCATTACTCATACCAGGTAACAATAACTAGTAATTAATTGTTTCTTTTCTTATTGCATGTACTAAATTTGCATTGTTTTTTGAATGACACATTTCTGCTGTTTTTCTATGAGCATGCACCAACTGTATGTTATCTTTGATCCAACAATATTTACTGTCAATTCCACATAGTTATTATTTTGAAAGCATGAAGTTCAATTTTATCCCTTCCTGTCTATCTGATGCTTGATCATTAATTCCTGTTGATTTGCCAGATTGTGGACAGTGTAGTTTTTTCCCATCTATTTTCTTTTTCAATGAATGCAATTGGTTGCAAATAATATCACTATGGTATCACATCAACTGTTCAATATGCATAGTGATATCTTGGCACTAGCAAAAATATCATATTGCAATATTTCCCTTTATTTGTTCAATATTTATTTATTCTCGTGTTTACTCTCGTCTTATCATATTGCAATATTACATATGGCTGAAAGTCCTTTCTATGCCCTGCTTTCAGATTATGCTACCTGAAGCAATTGCAATTGTCATGGCCCCGACTGATACATCAAGGTAAATTTAATTTTCTGCCCAATTGTCTATTTAGTTAGCTTCAATTTATAGGAAATGATAAAAATTACTTTTGTCAGTAAGATCAACCAGTTCAATTGTCTATCTGGTTATGTCAAAAAGATAAGTCTAAACTCATGGACTGAAGGGAGCTAGATCAATTACTTTTTGAGTTTGATGTCAGTAACAATTTATAAAAGCATGGAAATTTCTTCCGGGGGAATGTTATTGGCTTTTGAAAAAATGAAAAAAATTTGTATTGCCAAAAAGAGTATCATTCGTAGGAATATTTTCATTGTACTTGTTAGCATACTAACATCTATTCCTCAAATGCAGCCCACATGGCATATTTCACTTGTCTGATCCAAATGGTGTGTCTGTGATTCGGAATTGCCAGCAGAGGGGTTTTCATCCCCATGAGGAGCCTTTGGATGGAAGCCCAATTTACGAGCACTCTTCTCATGTCTATATGAATTCCAAATTAAAGTTTGATGTTGTTGATCTTCGGTGAGCTTGCAATTTTTTAGCAGGATCTTCTGAGAAAGTAATTTTCTCAAAGTATATATCTCATCATATTGTAAATTCAATGGATTTCCTGAATAGAAATTTGACAAGAATATAGAATGTTATTTTTTTTTTCAGATTTTGTGGCTGTCTGATTTGGCTAGCCTTTGTTAGTTGTACTCTTGTGTTGATGGCTTGTGGAAAAAAAGGAAGATAATGACGATTTGGTATTTGGTCGAAGCCATTTTGCTTCTGAATATAGTTGGTGTACAGCTAGCTTCCCCTTGATTAAAAGGAAGGTCGGAAATCATCCAAGTAGCACAGGGAACCGTAACATTGGATGTAATTTTGAGATTTGAGTAATAGCATCTTGATGTGTTATTTGATATCAAGTGTGTTCTCTAATCTTATCTAGATGATGAGACATGAGGCAGTGTTGATATAAAACAGGAAACCTGAATCACTCTACTTGTCGATCTGTGTACACATGTTAATGTTACAGTGAGTAATGAGGACGTCTCCAATGCCATGCCCAAGTGCTTATTAGTTATCACTTCTTGGGTTGTAATTGCTAATAGATCCACTACAGAACGAATATATTTATTTATTTTAAATGATTCATATTGTGATTTATAGAATGCTGGTTGTTCACATTTTATTGTAGTGTTTGGAGGGTGGTGTTTGAGTAGGTCCTGCTTTAAACCAGGACCACCTTTGCATTATCAGGAAGATGATGTGAGGAATGTTTATGACATTCCTATTGCAGTTGCAATGCTGCAAGTTGCTAACCAAGTCCACGTGTAGAGGCCCGTAATTACTGGTGACCTTTATTTCCATTATATCAGACCTTTCATAATTCCTTAGATTTGCAGGGTATGTATTGAATCAGCGGATAGAGTATGGCATACAACAGACAAGTTATATCTAACTTCACCAGACACAGCGTGAAAGTAAAGTTACTGTATGGTTGAATTGAGTTATGCGGGTTCAATAAAATCCAGAACATATAAAACGAAACAGAAGAGTGAATTATAATATTATCTTTTCTAGGTGATTGCAGGTCTAGTCTAGTGAATGTGATGACTGGTAAGTGTGAAACGTAAGCAACGTTCTTATCTTGTACGTGAATGAACTTAGCGTTGCGAGATGTATTACCTTTTATTATTGATGTAGAAAAGAGACATGAACACCACGGATTCTCCTCTCATCGAGTAATTGCATCCGTAAGGGAAAAATCTCAACTTCAAAAGCTTTCAGTGTGTTACAGTGGTGATTAACTCTAGGAGATTACATGTTCAAAATTTGTTTATTTAAAAATTTTCAATGTATAAGACAAACTCTTTTTGGTTAAAAAGTAAATAGAAAAACTGAGTCCTGGCTATGAAGGGATAACTGAAAACAATTTTCTTTAATTAAATTAAAGGATGAACAACTGGGGAATGAGTAATGATAGTCCAACTTCATTTAATTTTTTTTATAGTGGTCTGTGGGAACATAAGAGGAAAGAACATTTAACAACAATAAGAGAGATCAACGGGAGCTTATAATTTGTAAGCCGACCTAGCATGTGAGCCTTCAACCTCAAACACCCATAGAATCCAACTGTTTCATTGTTCACATTAATTTCTTAACAAATTCAAGTGCCAAAAGACAAGGAACAAGTGGAGTGGGTACACTACATGACTCCTACTGGGGTTTTCCTTTTCTTTTACTCCTCTGTACTTGTATTTCGATTATTAATTTTTAAAAAATGCAAATTATTACGAATATGTACAAATATTATCGACCCAACTAAAGACATTCTGATTTTGTGTTTAATGTAAAACATAGATATTTCACACAAAAACATATGATTTCATTAAAATTATCATAAAATTTGTCTCAATTGCGTAGATTATGTCTTTAATGTAAAACACATATGCTTCTTGTTTCTTTATAGTTAATTAGCAACAATGTACATAGGGTAAATTCAAACATATTTACATACCAAAAATGGCTACATGGGGGTGAAAGCAGGTTGGGATCAAGAAGGATCTCTAATAGTCAATAGGCAAACAAGGGCAAGGGTGACCTAGCCCTTGTTGAATTCGCCATTCTTTTGGATAATTAATGACTAATGAAGAAATATTTCTAACAGGAAGAAATAAAAAGAAACTAGCTAAGTAAGCTACTCCAACCACATAAGATAAGCTGAAGGAGTTGGGGAGAGGACGATCCCAAATACGCCAACCTAACTCTGATTACTGATTAGCCTACTATATAAGGGGACTAATATCCTATTTTTAAAAATTTTAGTAAAACATAGAGGTGAAAAAAAATAATAATTGGAAAGCTTGGAGAGCTTTCAACTACTTTCGCCTGTAATATATATATATTATTTGCAGCCTTTAAGGGAAAGAGTTTCACTGATGCTATTAATTAAAAACTTAATCACAATTCACAAGTGATAATTAATCCAAATGAGCTTTTATATTATCAATTGTGATCTCAGATTAAGATTGTTTTGGTACTGTTATTTTCAAGTTCTGTCCTCATCACTCTTTTGCACCTTTTTTTGTTGACTCATTTAGTTGTGATCTGTCTGTCTTCTTCTTTTTCCTTTCTTATTTTTAGTGGCTTATATGTATACAACAAGCTGTATTCTTAAATATGTAAATGAGATGTTTCATAATAATAATTAAAACATAATAAATCAAATCATTGAGTTTAATTAATCCTCTGATTTTAATTTTTATAGGATAGAGAATTAAAAATAAAATAAAAAAATCATCATATTATAAATCAATATAATGATAATTTTAATTTATCGTATGTATGAAAAATTTTAAAAAATAAACCTATTTTACAATATAAATATATATTAATAATGTATATACACTGGAAGGTTTAATTTAATAATAAGTATATATCTTAATTTAAATAAAATTTTAAGATGATATATATAAACATATTAATTAATAAATTTTTTTACATAAAATAAAACTGAGACCTTAATTGGCACACGTGGCACGTTGTATCACCGATTGCATGTCTAAATCAGGACCATCATTTCTTTTGTTACCAACCGTTATATACCCAACCCAAAGGAACAAACCGAATGCAGAAACCTACACAATCGTCTGTTCTTTCTTAGACTTGTCTCTCTATCAAAATTCAACAGTAAAAACAAATGTATAAGAGATCAAGTGAGAGAGAGAGCTAAAAAAAAAGAAAAGATGGGAAGAGCTCCATGTTGTGAGAAAGTGGGATTAAAAAGAGGAAGATGGACTGCTGAAGAAGATGAAATCTTGACCCAATACATTCTTGCTAATGGAGAAGGCTCTTGGAGATCACTACCCAAGAATGCAGGTTATATCTCATTTTCATTCAATCATAACTATATTTTACATACAATGAGAAAAGTTTTTTCTTTTTTTGAGATAGGGTTATTAAGGTGTGGTAAAAGTTGTAGACTGAGATGGATAAATTACTTGAGAGCTGACTTGAAGAGAGGGAACATCACTAAAGAAGAGGAAGAAACCATAGTTAAGTTGCACACAGCTTTTGGCAATAGGTACGTACATATACACATATCTATCATCTTCTCATCTTGTGATCTTACATAGACATCTAATAGGTAAATGCAGCCAATACTTTATGTAACTAAATCTTTTTCAAAATTATAAGTTCTGATAGAATAGTACTAAAATTAGAATCCAATTGAATTAACAAAATAAATAATAAGTATCTTATCATTATAATTTTTTTAAGACGTAATTATCATGTAAGATATTAAACTACAGAATTTTTTAATTGGTTAATGTGATGTACGTATCTTATAAAACTCCCTATTTAATTAAATCAGCATATAAAAATTTAAATTTCATCGCTAGAATGGTAATCAATTACTTTCAATTTAAAGCAATAGGTACCCTTGTAACGAGGATGACGACTTAAAAAACATAAAGCTTTAGCTTAATTAAGTGACGTGCATTGCTTTACGGGAAAAGAATATGAACACGACATACCAACTAAACTAAACTACCGACCCTGCAACAAAAATACAATTTTAATATTTTCTTAACAATTAACATCTAATGTCGAATAAATAATAATAATAATATAAATCATTGGGTTGATCTTCTAGTAATACAGATTTACCTTATAATACCAAAATGTTAACAATTTAAATATTGATTACTCAATCATTTTAAAAATTAATTTCTGATATATCGATGAAAATAAATATTTAAAATTTTTTTTATTAGAAAAAAAATTAAAATATTTAGCATTGAAAATAAATTTAGTAAAAATAAGTTGAAATAATTTAAACATGTGAATTGTAGATATATATTTATTAGAAAAGTCGATCATATTCACTTAAATATTAGAAAGTAATGTATAAATAATGATTTGAAGGAGAATGATAAAAAATAATTTAGTTGTTCTAGATCTTTCTGTATATAATTCATATGCGATTGAAATGAAAAAAAAAAATTATATAATCAACTCTAATTAATTTGAATTTAAGATTTTATTGAGTTGAATTGAATTGTGATTTAAAAAATAATATTTTTTTTTATTTTATTATAGAAAATGAAAAAACTTTAAGTCCATTAATTTATTAATCAAAACCCTTAATTATTACTTTTCCATCCTTTAAATAAAATTTATAATAATAAAAAAAAAGGTATATTGCTTGTATAGAAGTACATTTATGAAGCAGGTTCATCTAATTGGAAATTAGAAACCACATCTTTTCTTTCTCATTTCACGTGGATTCATCTTTTAGTTTGTTGCATTTCATCCTTTTAATTAACAAACATTTTTATAATAAATTATGGCGTTGCTTTCTAAGTTCTGATATTGTCCAGTTTCCCATCATTTTATCTCTTTTATTTTTCAGAGGAAAAAAAAAAAAGAAAAAACTTTGACTAGTACCTCTCCGTTGAATAACTATATGTACTCAATTCTTCTTCATAAAATAAAGAATTTTCAATTAAATTTAATTTTAGCATTGAAATTAAAATAAAGTAAGAAAAATCTTTTTAAATTATGAATAACAACTAGATAATTTAATTTTCATCGATTTAATTATGATTTTATTATCTAAAAATATAACTTTCTATATTATGAGATAGAAATTCGACTTTATTTCATAATAAAATTTAATTTTTTTGTATTATGAGATATAAATTTGACTTTATTTTGTAACAAAAATATTGAAGGCATGGATTATCAAATTAGACTTTTTTTTTATTATTATTTTGATCCTAGACTTAAAATTTGCTTTTATAAAAATTGTTTGTGTATATAATTGGAGTTTTGGTTGTTGAAGGTGGTCTTTGATAGCAGCTCATTTACAAGGAAGAACTGATAATGAGATAAAGAATTATTGGAACTCTCATTTGAGTAGAAAAATTTACAGCTTCTCAAAGAATAATGAATCTCTAACAACCGCCGCTGCCACCACTACCACCACCATAAATATAGCAAATATAGGTGGACCATGCAAATATAAAGGTGGTAGAGTGAGCCGATCAGCCATGAAAAAACAAAAGACCATCACATTAATGTTAATAGGGAAGGCTAAGAGTACTGAAACCCAAGAAAAAGAAGCTATAATTATAAATGAGAGTAAAGAAAATTTGGGTTTGAGCCTTGAAACCCAAGAAAATGTACCTATAAATGAAGGTAAACAAATAATGGGTTTGGGTCCTGCAAATGAGCTAGAAGATTCTACTGCTGCAAGTGACCTTGATGTGCAGGGTAATGGTGAAAAATTAAATGCACCTGAAGGTTGGGGACCATATGAATGGCTAGACAGTGAAATAAATCGCCTTAAATATTTTCTGGAAGCTGATCATCAAGCTGTGGATCCAAGTGCGAATCATCATATTATTAACAAAGAAGAAGAAGAAGAAGAAGAAAGTGGGGACATTTATAATAATTGTGGGTTACCTGTGAATTTAGGGTTTGATGAAGAATGGTATAATTTGAGCTTTGATTGGGACAGTACTATAAGAGGTATAAATGTGAATGATAATCCTAAAAATGATTTATGGGATGAAGGGGATAAAATTATGTCGTAGTGAGCTGAATTTTATGGTAAATTATTTTATTAATTGCATCTCTTATTGCCCAATGTAATAATTTGGGAACTTTAGATTTGAAGATTGGAGGTATTTGATTCAATAGTTGAATGGATTTGCTTCTTTGTTTTCTTATTTATTTATTTATTTTTTAATGTTGGATGGTTTTTGTGCACTCTCATGATTGGCCATTTATAATTTGGGAAATCAAAGCAGCCCATGCTCTCTACTGTCTCATTCTCAGAAAAGTGATTTATGGTTTGTAAATGCTATCATTTTCCATGAAAAGGGGCAATGTTGGGTCACTGGGTTGTTGTGGTAGCTAACTCAACTTGGACAGGACGTTTCACAGAAAAAAAATAAAATAAAAATAAAAATAAAAAAAAAGAACCAACGATCATTCAAGGTTCGCATGTCAAAATCATATGCATAAATTCATAAGATTGCAATTGGATGGGTAGAGTGCAGTCCTTTTCTTTTAATTATTTTCGATATATGAAAAAACTAAAGAAAAACAATCCTGAAGAGAATGCAAATGATGCATCCTTATAATTTTATAAATATCATGTCAGAAGTAATAATTGTCTTGGATTAGTTTGTTCAGCACCCCGTGTGAAGCCCAGAAGTTGGAACTAAGCATAGACTATACTCTTTATATACAACCACAACCACAGTTCCAGTGTTATTACATTGACCTATTTTGGTAGTAGAAGTCCCATTTTGCAGTAGATCCCAATGCCATTTTCTTTGCAGAGACTGTTATTAGAATTGAAGCAAAACAATTATAAGTCCAGAATATTGAACAAAGGACAGGTAAATACATTTTGATAGCAATATACTACCCTTGGCTTAAATAAGATATGATAGTCCTTTGAAAGTGGCTTTTCCAGCCTTTCATTATAAATGATTTCACTGGTAACAGCACCCTATAAACATTTCCCTGATTTCACAAGGTTAATAAATGAAGCAATAACTTGAGCAATGGGATTAAACATCTCACAAATACAAGAACCCCCAGTAACACGTGTAGGGAACTCAACATGGTACTGAAAGGTGAGAAAAAAACCATGCTCAAAGACTGAAAACTGCTTGATATTAGACCCTCGACCTCCAACCCTAGTACAAAAGCATCAACTTTTGTCGCATCTACGATCTGATTCACTGTATGATCTCCCACTTCTTTCCATCCCTAAAATTTCCATGCACATTTCTTCAGCTATAGGCATCAACACCGAAAAATGTCAGCAACCACTTCATCAAGCAGACTACTATATATTTGGCCCTCAATCTCAGCTCCAAGTGAAAATGCGTCAACTTCAAAGTCCAGCCATCTTCCATATTGACTGCTCATGTCCTTGTCCACAAGCTCATCCACCATGCAATCCCCCATGCCTCTCCATGCTGAGACCTCCTTCAGTACTTCTTCAGCTAGCCAATCTTTTCTTCTCACCATTGTCACTCCTTTTATCCACGTTTCATAACCACCAGCAACATATCGCCTACATCTTATGTCAACACATTCATTCACACAGTCAAATAATACCTTCCGCTCTAGCATAGCCTCAACACTCCTATTAAAAAGTCCATCTTTTCTACTTTCCAACTGGTTGAAAAGGTTAGGCTTAATGATCTCAGAAGCCCGACCCACTGCAAAGTCCTGAAACATAAATTCCAGATTGCAGAGCATTATCTGCACATATTCTATTTCCCACTTGGTTGATCTTAGATTCGTCACAGGTAAAGCATTTGCAGACCTGCCAGCTACAGTGCCAGTAGATGTTGAAGAAGCAGAATCTGATAAATCTGTATCTGCATCAACGTAGTGGAACTTCTTTGAAGAACTGAAACCAAGAATTTCCTGAGCTTGAATAGATGAGCATTGCTTGCTTCCTGCAAGTACATTGTAAGTATTTTTACATTCTTGACTTGACAGCATAGAAAATGCAGATAAAATACCCATATTTTAATAATACAAAGGACAAAAAAACCCTTACCTTCAGTACTGCTACAATCTGTGCTGTCTATGGAGCTGCTACTTTCAGTAGAAAAGGAAGGTTCAAGAACAGAGACTGGACTAGGACGTCTAAAATCAAGAAGTTTTCTTGAATCATTAGATTTGCTGCTGCATTCTTCCATTTCATCAATGCCCAATTTTTCTGCTGAAAGCATATTTTGATCCTTGTTACCAAGTAAACAGGGAGAGGTGCTGCCTGCATTAAGAGTGGGTGCCAGATCTTGCAAAAAGGATTGAGAACTCCAAGCCGATCCTGTTATGACAGAATTACGGCTAGAAGACTTGACACTGTTGGTTAATTCTTTTAACTTCTGTTCCAAAAGAGTACTTAAAGCATCTTCCCCAATCACATTATATCCCACTGAAGATAGCTTAATACTATCTGTGTCAAGCAATCTCTTGCCTCGATTATCCATGCAAGCACCACTATTTTTCTGTACAACCTGACCAGATGTTTCATAAACAGGCGTGGATCTCATCAAGGGAGCCGTAAATGTAAATGAAATAACATCCATGCCTTTCTTCTTGCTTTCTTCTGTCCAACTAAAGTGCCTGTCAATGGCTGGATTTGGCTCAATTTCCTTCCAATTATTGTCAATTAACATACTGTCAACCCGATTTTTCTCAGGATGTAGGTTCCCATCAATTGATCGCTTTTTTCTGGGAATATGCCTTGTACTATAATTTGAAAGTCCCTTTTCACTCTCTGTTACATCTGAGGCGCCCAACTTCCTTGTTCCATTTTTGGAGCCAGCAGTTTTACCTGAAGGTTTATGTCGCACAGAAGAAGAATTCCCAGACAAAGCCTTTCTACCCTGTTGGGAAACTGATGATTTTGAAGGCTTGTCTTTATCCATAACACTATTTTGTTTCTGATTGTTCTGCCTCAGTACTCCAGAAGCATTATGTGTGGAAGATTTTTTGGACGAACTCTTTTGAATATTAGGTTGGCTCTTGAAGGTCTGGGTAGACATAACCTCACCTTGGTCCTTCTGACCTACGAAGCCTCGACTGCTGCTTGAATTCAAACTCTCTCTTCTCTGAACATTTACTTTTGCTTGAATTGCGAGTGAGATGGATTTTCCCTTATTTTTTAAACCAGAAGAACCTTCTTCCATCTCAGGCAAAGCCCTGAAAGATGCTGTTTCCACTGAACCATTGCAGCTTTTGTTCAAAGCCTGCCCCTTAAGATACTTGGCGGCACTTGACTCAACTGGTCTTCGGGAAGCTTCAGCAAGCTTGGATGTTCTAATAGGAGCTTCCACTTTCTCTTTTAAATCTCGAGTTTTCAGAGATACTGCAGAGGACCCAACTATTGGCATTTTCTGCGCAACTTCCAGTCTTTCTTTAATATCGTGAACTTTCAAGGGTGCTGAAGACGATCCAACACCAGAAATTTTGGCCCTGGCAGTAGATTGTGTGCTAGGCTCGATAATTCTTGCAGCTGCTTCCATTATGTGAGCAGCAGTTTTACTTGGAATGAAGCCAGGACTCTTGATAGGAGATAAAAGTTTATGGTGAGTAATTGGAATTGATTTAGCCGATTTGGGAGGTAAAATTTCAGTTTGGAACTTTTCAATAGGTCTGTTTAACACCTTCTGAGGCTTTGAGTCCAGAAAATTTTGAGGAGGGCCGTTCTCCTTGCTGAGCAGATTTCCAGAGTACATGATTTGAGGGTCATGATAATATTCAAAATGGTTCCTCTGATGAGAAGTCCCCCTAAGAGATTGGGTATCCAAAAATGGCATAGAGTTGGGTTCAGAAAAACTGGATGTTGGCAGAGAATCTAGTCCCATAAGCCTGGCTACTACGCCGGGAGCCCTAGCTCCAAATCCATCATCATCTGCTACTGACAAAGTACTACTATAATCACTTCCTCTAATACTTGATCCTGCTCCAGTTTCATCCTCATCCATCTGCAAATGTTACCACGACCGTCTTAGATACATCAACTAATAAAAATTGAATAACAAAATAAAGAACAACATGTCTGACCAGATGAAGCCGAGTCATTGGCAAGTTCCCATAGCTCCTCTTTCCTTGTTTTGAACGTGCTACAGAGAATGAGAAAACAAATAAACCCATAACTGTCCATAAACAGGCTAATCAT
The DNA here is from genome assembly GCA_948193065.1 of Aleurites moluccanus. Lineage (NCBI taxonomy): Eukaryota > Viridiplantae > Streptophyta > Magnoliopsida > Malpighiales > Euphorbiaceae > Aleurites > Aleurites moluccanus. Next base: position 3,496 of record CANXYC010208497.1, on the reverse strand, counting down.
ATACATTTCTTCTGAATATTAAAAGCACCATGAATAAATTTTACCTGATAAATCTGACTTGCTTGAGAACAACTTCTTCCTAGATTTAGCTGTCCAGTCAAACAGTTGGAAGAAGCCACCTACATAACCTCCGCCTTTTGAGCCTTCTTTTTCAACTCCCATCTTCTAGAGAAAAAGATTAATACTTGGTCTATAAGCAGATAAAAGGAGAGGAATGGGAAACTCTGTCCATCTATAAGTTGATTAACCACAGAATAACTTAATTAAATTGCATTTCCTTATTTACTGATATAGAGATCGAAAACCATTGTAAAACACTCACTAACCACTTAAATATGTTTTTCTTAATACACATATTTTGGATGTCTTGGGATGAAGGAGTCTTAAAAGTTCAAAAGCATAGCATTCTATCTTTTTTTTTTCTCCCACAAGACCATACATATACACTTAAATGTGTTTATCTTAATACACATATTTTGGATGTCTTGGGATGAAGGAGTCTTAAAAGTTCAAAAGCATAGCATTCTATCTTTTTTTTTTCTCCCACAAGACCATACATGTACATTTGCAATGTTGCAACGACATCATACATTTGGATCAGCAGAAACTTTTCCCGCCTCATTGGATTTCCTTCAGGGGAAACCATGGCAATGAAAAAGTGGAATATTTCTATACGATTTATTTTCAGTTTATCTCACCAATAAATTCTTGTTATCTCACCCGCTCTTTATGAAAATCCAATTCTGTAGCCTAAGAAAACTCAAAGAGTCTCTAGAAAACTTCAGTAAAGGAACCAAGAGAAACCAATCAAGCGACCAAAAAATAAAGGTATTGCATATTACATTACCCTACACCTATTACCATCATCATTGCCACTAGTGATGAGTGCATCACCAAAACTCACGCCTAATCCCTTAACCTGTGCCACCAGCCACCATATAGCCAGCTCTGACAGTGAACTAACCAAGACTTGGGCTCATCATTACCAAAATCACCTACTCCATCCTGGATGGTGATACTCCACCTTACTTTCACCAGTTATTTTTACAATTTCTTGACATCTAAATCATCTATTCTATTGTAAATAGTTGATTTTTGATTTTTTTCTATTTTTTTATAGGATTCATCCATCTCATATTAGATGAACTTCGTATTTCTCTACATTACTAGGGGAATAAAATACTTGATTAAATTAATTGCATTTCCCATTTTCTAAAACCAAATAACCAAATTTTAGCAAATACATGTAAAAATCACTTCTTTCACAGTACCTAGAAACTCAATTTTTAAAGGAAAAGTCCGAGATGCACTAGCTTCGTCAAGTACGGATTTTATTTTTCTTGATCAGTAGCAGCATTTTCTCAACAACGAAACAGGTGCTTCAAATACTAAAAAATTAGGATAACTAACTAGAACCTATAAAAGTATTTGAAATCAACTAAAAAAACAACATAGAGATCATTAATTGACAAATTCAAATCAACGATTTTCTAGAAAACGAAAATAGAACTTAGAAATTCAATTTAATAGCATAACAATAATTATAAAAACAATAATAATAATAAATTTAAACTTAAATGTAAGAATGATGAGAATGAGACCAGCTAAAGCCTGAGGATCCTCTCCTCTACAGTCTCTTCCAATCGGAGCTGCTCGTTTTTGAGGGGTTAGGGTTTCGCTGAGAAATGGGAGAAATTGAAGATTATTGGGTCAGATTGAATCAAACAGCGAGTGAGCAAGTTGAAGAGAGAGAGAGAGAGAAGTTGTGTCTGTAGTTCAAATGCATTAATTGTCTTTAAAAAACCATAAAATAAAATAATATTTTTGAAAAATATTTTTTTTTTAATAATTTTTCAAAAACATTTGTTATTATTAAAAAGGTAAAAGTTACAACGTCTCTTTGGAAGAGGGAGGGATTTTAAATTTCCAAACGACGACTTGGACATTAGCAGTGATAAAGTAACAGAGCAGTTATCAAACAATAGAAACGACGTCGTAAGGTTATGACGTGTTCATTGATGAATGAGGCAGCATATAGTCTTGTGTACACTTTTAAAAATGGATCCGAGAACATTTCGAACATTTTGTTTTTCATAAATAAGAATTTTTATTGAAGACTTGTATCAACTATACCACGTAATTAGGTTAGAGTTCATTAATTTGTATTTCCGAATTAATTAAGGAGATGAACTTAATAAAATCATTAATTTGCATAGTAATCCTGTTATTGCCCTATTAAATCAACCCGTGCTTGGATGTGCTGCCTAAGAGGAAAGCTAAATCATCTTTCACTAGTACAGTATTCAATTTCAAAACTTCTTGCACCAATTTGGCATAGCTCTTTGTCATCAATATATGTAAAGAACCCAAAAAGAATTTCTTATAAATCGGCCTTGGCAAGTAATGAGTAGGTGTAACATTAACTGACAACTCTATTTCCATATCATGTAGCTGTAAAGTTTCTGTCTCCTTCCCATTTCAATGGACAAACATTGCCCAACTGCGCTGGAGACTTAAACACTGCCATAATGAAAATGTGGACAAACAAATACAAATAATCGAATGATCAAGAAGATAGAAATATTACAGTGCAATGAAAAATCACTCGTAATATCATTCTTTATATGTTATGAAAATTTAACCCAAACTCTGCAATTAACAGTTATATATATTGACTACCTGGTTTCAACTTTATATTGAGAAGCTCAATGAATAGTAATAATTTAACAAGTGCATTAATTTGTTGCTTTAATTCAAATACTTAATCCTTTCTTTATCTTATCCCACCATTAAGCAATTAAAAAATATAGAGATTTATTTAGTGCACATCAAATTACAATTTGCATAACAATCCAATTTCAATCCCAAAAAAAAATAAAAAAATTCTAAACAATTCATTAAATCTTGGGTTATTTGATTCAATTTGAAATTGGAAATCAAATGAAAATGAATGTCTAAGATTTTAGAATCCTGTTTTAAGTTTTTTTTTTTAAATAATTGAATAAAATTTATTAATTAGATTAATAATTATATTTAAAAATATACATCATGTCAATAAATATTAAAATTATTTTACTGTAAAAAAGATTTTAAAAAAAAGAGATTATTTATGAACCGAAAAAAAAAATTGATTCCTATGCCAAAAATTGCATTCCATTCCCAATCCCATAATTAACAAAGTGCCTGTTTGGCACAGCTTATGGAGAGGAAAAAATAGCTTTTTTAGGTGAGAAGCTGATTTTAGCTGATTTTAGCTCAGTTTATAGTGTTTGGTAAATATCAAAATTAATAAAAGCAATTATCTAGATAGCTAAAATTCAGCTTTTTGGATAAGTTGGAAATTAGAGCTTTTCAGGAAAGCTGAATTTTAGATTAAACGCGTAGCTAATTTTAAAAAATTAATAGACAAAAATACCCTTATGAGTTTATAAGCAGTTTTTAAATTATATTTTACCAAACACAAACATATAGCTAATTACTTTTATACATATCACTT
>CANXYC010208467.1:0-13318 GCA_948193065.1 Aleurites moluccanus | reverse complement strand
CTTAAATTGTTTAAGCTATTTTAAGCTTAATAGTGTTATGCATGCCATATAGTATAGTTTCATGGGTTCTTCGCGGTACTGGTAGCATAAGCATCACCCGTACCCTAGGACCGTCATGGCTCCCAAGTTGGGCTGTGACAGGTTTGGTGTAGAATTCAAGTTTTGACAAGGTTGCCTTATTTGGCTCTATTAGTGAATTGTGGTGGAATTGAAGTTTCCAAAGCTATTTGAAAGCTTAGGTGAGTCTTATATGCATCCTTTAATATGCCTATTGTATTGAAATTGAAATTGGAAACCTTGTATGAAATCTCATTTGTGGCCGAACCAAAGTTACTATTCATATTGCCTTGTTTTGTTTGATTTTTGCCTTGATTTCCATAGCCAATTTGATCCAATTTGATGTTGTTTAATCTTGTTTCTTTGATGCCTATTGTACAATTGCAAATGTGGCTTGTTGTTGGTTGAATTGGGCAAGTCAAATTTGCATCTAAACCTAACCAATTGGCTTGCCATTGTATGCCCACTATGTGTATGATAAAATGTCTAGTTCATTTTGTCTTTGGCATACTGTTTGCATTTCATAGGCTTACCATTTGAATTCCATTGTCGCCAGCGACGTTGGCATGCCAATTGTCCTACCGTTTTCCTTCGCCGAGTCAACTTTTGTTCCATGTCTTTCTTGATTGCCAAACTATTTGTTATTGATTATATGTCACCTATAGCAATGCCATTGATCTTATTGATTATTGATTGATTGATATTGAGCTTATTGATATGGAGGATACCATTATTGCATAATGGTAACTATTAATATGTCTCTTTCTTATATTGATCCTAATGTGGCTTGACAGAGCTACCGATCCGACAGGGTAGTGGGAAAATACTGTCGGCGATGTGCATATTGTATTATTGTTGCCCTAGCTAGGAGGTGTTATGGACCTAGCCATAAGACCTGATCAGTCTTATGCTCATTGATATTGATATTCTACTAGAGATCGTATGTTCACATATAATCCATACTGATTCTACTGGAGATTGTATGATTTCATATAGTCCATCCCTCTATCTGTCTTTCCATATGATACTGAGCCTATACTTTGTTCTTTGGCTATACTATAATCTATTACTGATTTTGGATATTGTATCTTGACCTATTGGCACCATTTCTCCATTATTACCTATTGTTATTTTATTGATGCATATAGATTCACTAAGTATCTTATATACTCACCTTTTCTTTGTTTACCCATTTCAAGAGAGGAGTAGATTGCAGAATCCTGTTGTCTATCATCTGAGGATTTCTGCTAGCTATTCTGATGTACATATTCTGATTCTGTATTATTATTTTGATGTTCATAATCTAGTTGCTCCATGGGGTATGTATGGGTTAGCTAGGAAATGAATATGTATATATTTTGTGATGATATTATGTGTTATATGATGATTATATGATATGATGTATTGATTATCACAACCAATTACAGTAAATTACAGAATGAAATACAAAATAACAGAATGGATGATAACTAACTAAAATGGATGATATATGGTGGTTTATAGATTATGCATGTGATACTGGGTTCTACGGGTGCCGGTCTCTATTGGTATCTCTCGTGCCCTAGGACTGTCGCGATCCGGAAACTGGTCGTGACATAGCAGTTAAATAAAGCAAACTTCCAATCATACCTCTATATTTCTTTTCTTTAATAGGTTTGCCAAAATCATCCTTGTCAAGTTTGATAGAAGGGCTGATTGGAGTTCTACTTGCATTTACTCCTTCCATTCTAAATCTTTTGAGAAGACCTTTTGTGTATTTAGATTGGTTGATGAAGATTTATTATTCTTCTTGCTTGATTTTAAGCCCAAGGAAATACTTCAATTCTCCCATCATGCTCATTTCAAATTTTTTTTGCATGCACTTAGAGAATTCTTTGCATAAAGATTCATTAGTAGCATCAAATATTATGTCATCCATATAAATTTGCACAATTAACAAATTTTTCTTGTACTTTTTAATAAAGAGTGTTGTATCAACTCTTCTTTTTAAAAAACTATTTTTAATTAAAAAAGAACTAAGTTTATCATACCAAGCTCTAGGAGCTTGTTTTAGACCATAAAGAGCTTTTTGAAGTTTAAAGACATGATTTGGAAAATCAAAACATTCAAAACCAGGGGGTTGAGCAACATACACTTCTTCTTCAATATAACCATTTAAAAAAGAACTTTTAACATCCATTTGATATAATTTAAAATTCATATGACATGTAAATGCTAAAAGCATTATAATAGCCTCAAGTCCAGCTACGGGTGCAAAGGTTTCATCAAAGTCTATACCTTCTTCTTGATTATACCCTTGAGCCACTAGCCTTGCCTTATTCCTAGTTATTACTCCATCCTCATCCATTTTGTTTCTAAAAACCTACTTAGTGCCAATGTTAGGATGGTCTAAGGGTCTAGGAACTAAGGTCCAAACCTTGTTTCTTTCAAATTGATTCAACTCCTCTTGTATGGCATCTACCCAACTCTCATCATCTAAGGCTTCTTTGATGTTCTTAGGTTCTATTTTAGATATAAATGCAATGTTATTAACTATCTCCTTAACTGAAGATTTAGTGGTGACTCCTTTAGATGGTTCTCCAATGATAAAATCTTTGGGATGTTCCTTTTTGAATTTCCAATCTTTTGAAAGTTCATTTACACTTTGAGGGGTCTCAAGATCAATTGGTTGATTCTCAAAACTTTCATTAATTTCTTTGGATGAGTCAACATGATTGTCAATGACAAGAGATGAATCATTCAAATGAGTATTTTCAAAAATATTAGTTACTTCATCCAAGTCAAATTTTTTGGTTTCAAAAGGGTTTAATTCATCAAATGTCATATGCATAGACTCTTCAACTACTAGTGTTCTTTTATTAAAAACTCTATATGCTTTACTAGTAGTAGAATATCTAAGAAATATACCAATGTTGGTTTTGGAATCAAATTTCCCAAGATTATCCTTAGTATTTAATATGAATCATTTGCATCCAAATACTCTTAGATATGAAATTCTTGTTTTTCTACCATTCTATAGCTCATAAGGAGTTTTGTTTAAAATAGGTCTTATAATAAGTCTATTTGAAATATAACATGCACAATTAATGGCTTCCAGCCAAAAATATTTAGGCAACAAATACTCATTTAGCATTGTTCTAGCCATATCAATCAATGTGCGATTTTTCCTTTCCACTACCTTATTTTGTTGGGGAGTTCTAGGAGAAGAGAAGTTGTGTGAGATACCATATTCATCACACAACATTTTGAAATCCTTATTTGCAAATTCTCTACCATGATCACTTCTAAGAGATGTGATACAAAAACCTTTTTCATTTTGAATACGTTTTGAAAAGATTTTAAATTCTTTAAAACTTTCATGTTTATGAGTTAGGAATAGAACCCAAGTGAATCTAGAATAATCATCAACAATAACAAATGCATATTTTTTATCCCCCAAACTTGAGGTTGAACAAGGTCCAAAAGGATCCATATGCAAAAGTTCAAGAGGCTTAGATGAAGAAACTTGGTTCTTGGCCTTAAAAGAACTTTTGATTTGTTTTCCCATTTGACATGCATCACAAAGTTTATTCTTTTGGATTTTAATTTTTGGGAGCCATATAACTAGGTCATGGTTCATGAGGTTCTCTATATGCTCCATGCCAACATGTCCTAGTCTTCTATGCCATAGCCAAGAATCATTATGAAGAGAAATCATACAATTTTCATCCTCATATATTTCATTTAAATCAATTATGTATACATTGTCAATTCTATGACCAACGATCAAGATTTTCCTATCCTTCAAGTGTTTTACACAACATTTCTTGGAGGTAAAGATGATCTTGTTTCCCATATCACATAATTGACTAACACTAACAAGATTATACTTAAGTCCATCAACAAGGAGTACATGATCAATAGAGGGTTTATTTGACTTACCAACTTGGCCAAAGCTAATGATTTTACCTTTGCTATTTATCGCCAAAAGTTACCTTGCCTCCTAATTTATCTTCAATATTGGAGAGCAAGCTAGCTTTTCCGGTCATGTGTCTTGAGCATCCACTATCTAAGTACCAAAAGTTTTCAATCTTGGTAGATTTCAAGCACACCTACATTTAGGAGTATAATCATTCTTAGGTACCCAAATACTTTTGGGTCCTTTAGGGTTAGTATCATTTATGTATCCTAGATGCACTTTTCTAATATGGCATTTGAAATTTGTATGACTAGTTTTTCCACAATAGTGACATTTTATTTTAGTTAAATGATTCGACCTTGAATGATATGGATTCTTATGTGCATGTATGACATTTTTATGCACTTTAGATGGAGGAATACAGGGTTTATGTGATGGATTAGATGCTTTAACAAATGTGGTTTTGGAGATAGAAGACATATTACTTCCATTGAAACCAAGTCCATACTTGATGGTTGGATATCTTTGAGACTCAAGAATGTGATCAAGTTTTTATTTTCCTTTTGAAAATTTTGACAAGCAATCATCAAATGAAATCAATTTATTTTTCAAAATTTTGTTTTCCTTTGAGATAAAATCAATCTCTTGAGTTTTTAGAGTAATAGTTTTCTCCAAATCACATTTACTAGCATTTAATTTAACTATTTCCTCCTTATAATTTTCACAAGAATGAACTAGTTTATTTGACAATTCTTTCACATTATCATATTTGTTTTGCAACTTATGATACTTTGAAAGTAAAGTCTCCATTATTTTTACATCATCATCATCATCATAAAAAGTAAAGTTTGAATTAGTTACCTCGCTAGAAAAAGTATCCTCATCAATTGCCATGAAGCATAGATTTGCAACCTCTTCCTTAGTTTGTTTATTATCATCCGAATCACTCGAGTCATTCCAAGTTGCTGCTAGGGCTTTCTTCTTAAAATTCATTTTATTCTTCAGCTTGGGACATTCAGACTTGATATGTCACATTCATAAGATTTAATTTGATTGCTTCTTGGCCTCTCTTGCCAATCATATTTCTCATAGGGCTTCTTGTTCTTCTTCTTTCTAAGAATAAGATTTCTTATTCTTTTTGTAAGGAGAGCCATTTATTCATCATCATCATCCTCTATGTCACTTCCATTTGATGTAGATTCTTTGGAAGCAATAAGAGCAAGCCCTTTGTTTTTCTCTTTGGCTTTTTCATCAATTTTCTCTTAAGATAAAGTGATCTTATGAGTTAGAAGCTTACCCAATAGATTATCAGTTGGAAGAGAGCTCAAGTCGTTTGCTTCTTCGATTGAAGCTACTCTTGCCTCTCAATCCTTCTTAGGAAGAACTCTTAATATTTTGTAGTTTATATCCTCTATAGAGTAAGACTTTCCCAACTTTCTCATTCCATTAACAATAACCATAAGACTGTTATACATTTCTGAAATTTTTTCATTAGGTAGCATTTTAAAAAGTTCATACTCATGAGTGAAAAGTTGAATCTTTTTACCTTTGACTTGACTTGTCCCTTCATAAGTGGTTTGAAGAGTATCCCAAATTTGTTTTGCTGAGATGCAATAAGACATCTTGCCATACTCCTCTCTACTAAAAGCACAATAGAGAGTATTCATTGCTTTGCGATTTCTTCCATTTGCTTTCTTTTCAGAGGTGGTCCGTTCACTTTTTGGCTTTTTGACTTGGATACCATCTATAGTTATAGTGGGAACTCCATGCCCTTCTTCTACTACATCTCATAAGTTGATTCCATCGCTATCCATGAAAATTTTTCTAATAGGGATAGTCGGTGCCATCGAAGAATGGTGGTCTCATTGTTGACCCTCCTTCAAGAATGTTTGATGCTTGTGTTGCCATTGATCTTTGCTCCAAGATGATTAAATCTTTTAGAAAGAGTGGAGACAAGCTCTAATACCAATTGTTAGTCCCTTTGGCAACTAAGAGGGGGGTTGAATTGATTGTCTTATAAATTAATGACCAATTAAAATTATGATGAAGAAAGAGAAGAAAAAAAATAAACACAAAGATTTATAGTTGTTCGGCCAAAACGAGCCTACGTTCACTCCTCAAGATCACATTTGAGTATTTCACTATCTTGATCTTTTTCTAGGTTCAAGATCAAACCTAAGTGTTTTGGTTCATATTTTAACCTTTTACAATATTTTTTTCTCAAACTTGGCTCACTCACAACCCAAAAGATTAACAAGAGATGAGAAGAAAGAATCTCCTTTTCTACCACTCTCTTATAAACACTGATCTTCAACAACCTTGAAGATTTATAATAAATGCAAGTATATACTGATTTTTGTATAATAAATATGAATGATCTTTCAATAAATGACTTATGAACTTGTTTAAGATTATTCTACTCTCTTTTAATATAAATCAACTAATATTTATAGTCTTGGTTAAAGAAAGAGTCATTTAGACTCATTTTCCCGCAATAAATGCACCTGAAATTTGGCTCTAACGACTATTTTATGGGTGAGTCGAGCCCGCGACTAGGATGGTCGTGCCCGCAACTTGCATCTGATCTTTTTGGCTTGAAAAAGAATAAATTTGAATTTTACCAAGTAGTGCCTATGACTAACAACTGTCGCGCCCACGACCAATCGAGATACTAAGCAATTAAACTTAGTTGAATTACTTCACGCTCGCGACTGAGCTGGTCAATCCTGTGATTTTATCTAGTCGTACCCGCGACATTATAATGTCACGTCTGCTACTGAAAGTCACTATTCATCTTGAAGCTACTGGATGTTTTGAGATATTTTGATTTTAATTTCGCGCTCGAGAATAATTTTGTCACACCCGCGACTTCACTTAGTCGTACCCGTGACTTCCTTGTGTCGCGCCTGCTACTAGAGGGACACTGTTCTCCTGAAAGCTACTGGATGTTTTTAGAATTCTCAAATTAATTTCGTGCCCACGACTGGAAAGTGTCGCGCCCCACGACCTGAAGCTTTTCAAGACTGTGACTGATTTTGTTGCACCTGTGACCAAGATTGTTCCTAGCGTTGCGCCCGCGACTAAGCAGCATCCTGCAATATTTCATAGAAATACTTGGAAAATCTTGCACATAATCAGACCAACTTATTAGTCCATCAATTTAGTGTTTGTAACCATCAAAATAAGTATGATACATGCCCTAAGGTCTAACACTATCAATCATACATACTAAATTGTAATGCCATCCATTCTCTACTTCATACCACTATAGTTATGTCATTAATTTACTATAATATATATACTCTAACCTTTACGACCATAGAGCATCTAGAATAACTAATAAATCTTACGGAATAGTTATTACATTAACCTTATTAGGTTCCATGTGGAAGGAATAAAGCCTTGGAACCTCTTTTAGTTACTCCTGCACCTGAATTTTTTTTAAAATAAACTACAATATGAGTAACATTACTCAGTGAGTATAGATATAAATTATGCACACAAGGTAATTTTACAATGAGGGTGATGAAACAAATAAGAGTATAAGCTTAAATAACAAATGAATCAATAAAGGTATAGTCTTCAATAATCAACGAATCAAGCATCAACATTACAACACATCAATATAATCGCAAGACAAAAAATTAGATATAAAATGATTGCAATAATAATGAGAGTAGAGGTCAATCTTAGGGTATACTTTCCTACAATAATATCATAAGGCTGATCAAACCTTATGACTAAGATATACACCCCTTTTTAGCAAGGAATAAGAGTTCATTGTGCACAATGCCGATGCTACCCCATCGGTTAGGTATTTCTATCAATGCATTGTAAAGAAAATAATAAAGGTTCCCATATGAAAAATCAAATAAATATAATTCACAATTAGTTCATATAGAACAATAATATCAATTAATAATACTAATACTTCAATATGGCTTCAGTAGGTAATAGAAAAAAAATATGCAATCAACTAGGTCAATTTGGATAAGCAATTTATGGCAATGCATATGGAATAAGGGTAACATGCATAATTAAATATCCATACTCACCTTAACTTTTTAAACTCCTCACTTAACTACTTTAACTTCTTGGTCCAATTCCACCACACATTTGATTTTTTTTTCTCTTTTCAATATTCCTTGAATGTTACACATTCAATTAAACTTGATTTAGACACAATCTAACATGGAATTATACTTAAATTTAAGAGAACTCTTAAATTCTACAAATTCTAGGATTTGTAAACTCTTGCTAGCAGCCTACGTTATTTTGGTAATATCTCACTTTAGACTTATCCAAATAATTCAATTCTTCTTGATATTTAAACTAGACATCTAAAGGTTTAATATACTTAAAAATCAGATTTTTCTAAGTACTACATGATTTAAGATGGAATTTCAAATTCTACCTTGCATCCAACAATCTATTCTGCAATTTCTACCAAAGTAACCTCTACTATTTCACTTATAACTCAATGTGCAGATATCCAATTGCTAATCTATTTTATAGGATTTTAGTTAAGACATAAGGAAACATTTTTTCATGTCTAGAACTTTTCCTAAATCTAATTTTTTGTTCCTCCAAATTATAAAATACAGTAAGGTTTCTCAGTGAAAACCCTAACTTGAGTCATTCTTGTTCAGTGACTTTTATCTCTCAACACAAAACGAATTTGACTAAACTTCCTTCAGAAAATATAGTTAAAACATATATATCTACAACTTTCATATTTATATTTCTCCAAAATCTATCTCTAAGGTCACAAAAATGGAGCTTTAATTTTCTATTTACAACCAGGAAATTCAGCATTTCAAAATTTCTTTCTAACCTTTCTTCCCTTCTAACTTAATTTCAACTTCACTTTCTTTTCTCATTCCAAACCTCATATTTATATAGAAACAATCCTATTTCTAATCCATGTAATATCATTGATTCTTTTATATATTCAATTTAATCTAACTATTTCTATAGCTATACTATCATGTGTCACATCCCCACTTCGGGATATGACAATCCTAGGGAAAGGGTTAGCTTAAGGCTACCGATTCCCGTTGAAACCATCATAACTTACAAATAATTGACTTATAAATTATTTATGCAATTTTTATAAAAATTTTGCCAGAGTTTCCTTTGTAATTATAACATCCCAAGTTATCGACTTATTTAATTTTTATAATTTACACAACCTGCAAGGAAACCAACACTTCTAAAATTTTACCTTATACCCTCGACTTCAATTTTTCATATCATAATTCCCTACTTCAAATAATATAACATTATCAATTAATTATGTATTAATTTAATTAAGGTTTAAATATTTCATACTAATATTGATAGAGTCATAAACACAGTAATTATATATATTTTACATTACTGTAATGATCATGGAGCAACTGTAGATTAACAAAAATACAAATTCTTCATAGTAGAGGCAGTTACATAGATATTGCTGGTTCCAAGTTCGGATGGAGGAGATGGGCTGGAACCATCATTATCTACTACGGACCTGAAAACATTAAACCACGAGAGGTGAAAATTTAATCTCAGTGAGTAATACACATATTATCTTACTTGTGAGGCTAGGTGAGGGAGTTGCACACAAGGAATATAATGATAGCATAAAAAGTACAATAATAATGGGATCATTATTCAATTAAAGATTCATAAAATTGAAGTCATTTAACATATAGTTTTGGTTCCATATTGGCATTAAGAATTCATAGCATATCATATCATAAAATGACAGAATCATTATTGATCATTTAAGCAGAGGCTACAATCCTTACTCATATGGTTAATCATACTGCATGGTTAAGATCTTAACCCTCTCCTAGCTAGGAACATCAAATCGTTGTGTCCAATATCATCAAAACTTCTATCATTTCATTAATGCCATACATATAGTGCTTAATCATTAGGTATCAAAAATAACTTAAGCACTTTCAAGGATTCAATAAATGAAGCATTAGACCAATCATGCAAATTCAATTAAAATAAATCATTTGAGATTATAAAAGGGCATGAAATTAATCATGGATCATACAATTGGTATTTTTAGCCAATAATGAAACTTCATGGAAATTTCAATAATTTAATTTGAAGATAATACCAAGTAAAATAGTATGCATATTAATCACTTCTAAACACAAAAATCCAAAATCAATTTTCCTTTTCTACTTAGCCAAGATAAAAGAGGGAATCTTGAACCTCTTTGTCACCCTCTTTAGATGCTATACATATAATTAAATATAATTTAGTATCAATTTGATATGAATTTGTATTAATTAACACTCTAATTAATCAATTTCCCCAAATTCCCAAAACTTAGGGTTTAATTCCAATTTTAATCCCACCGGCAGTCCTAGCTCTCCCAGCCATATCTCCATCTATACTTATCCAATTGTTTCAATTATTTTTCCTACTTAAATTATACATCTTAGGATTCAACATATATAAAAATAAGAATTTTTTGACTACTACACGAATTATGGGAGAATTTCTAATTCTGCCCTGAATTCTGTCTCCTATCCTGCATACTCTACCCAGACAGCCTTTAGTATTTTATTTGCATCTCATTATATACATATCCAAATAGTGCTCTGTTTTCACAAAATTTTATCTAAGACATAGTATCTCATTTTTCATGTTTTGAGTTTTCCATGATTTAGCGTTTAAGATTTTCAAAAACTTAAAACACAGTAGGGTTATTCTAACCAAACCCTAACCTGAGTTAGCAATACTCATTCTTTTATAACTCTTAATCCAGAAATAATCTGACAAAACTTCCTAAAAGGAAAATAATATAAACATGTATATATACAACTTTTATGTTTAGAGTATGTGTAAATTCTAATTCTAAGGATATGAAATTTCAGTTTCAAAATTCTATTTAACACAGAGATTTCAAAACTCTCAAAGTTTTACTTTTAATTTCATTTTCTTCTTCTAATTAGATATCTAAACTACCATTAAAATTCATTAAATCAAATTATAAAGCTAGTTTAAGATTTAACCTCTTATATTTTCCTTTGAAGATATTTTCCAAGTATCTACCAATTTTGATGAAGAAGAGAACTTCGGAGATGGAGAGTGGTTTGTATTATGTTTGTTGAAGCAAAATTTTTTGGAGGCTTAAATATGGAGAATTTCAGCCATGAGCTTTAGAGAAGTTGAATAAGATGAAATTTTGTCTAATTAGATTTATTTACAATATTTTATCACTAATTAAATTTAAAGAAAAAGAAAAATTAAGAAAAATAGAGGAGAAATTAATTTGGTCCAAAATTAAGTCTTCATTAATTTGGAAGAAATAAATTTGATTAATTTTAGTGGTAAGTCCACCACTTGGCCAGCCATCTAAACCCCCATCATCATTAATTTTTTTTAATTATTAGTCAAAATTTTGACTCAAGTTTCCAAATTTTACAAAAATGTTATTTTCTTCTTCTTCTTCTTCTATCTCTTTCATTTCTTAAATTAAACAATTACATTTTATCAATTCCATTCAGTTCTATTTTTAATTTATCCATTATTTATCATATTTTAATTGTGTGAAGAAAAATTATGTAAAAGAATGCTTTAGAATTTCTTAAAAATTGAATACCGGAGGGTATTCAAAATTAGGTTTTTCTTTGAAGCATTTTAATTAATTTAATTAATTAATACTCTTTCTAATCCCATTTAATCTCCCAATTATTTTTTTCCAGGCTGTCATGCTACCTAACTTAAGTTATCCATAATTAATTCTAAATAATATATTTCCTAGAATTTATGAAAAATCATCTACCGATACTTGTTTCACGTAACTACACTTAAATCGTTTTAAATTTTCGTTTAGGGTTATTACACCATGTAATTCAAGTAAAGAATCAAAACTTAAATTAGAGCTATTACCTTAATTTGAAAACTTGAATTCCTTTGAATCTTTTCTTGCCTTTCCATCCTTTTCCTTAGCTTTCAATTCTCTTTAACATTTATAGTCACCTTGTTTTACTCTCAAATGAATTTAGAAGTTATGGATATAAAAATTGGACTTTGAGAAGATGAGAATTTAAAGAAGATTGATGAAGAATTTTTTTTGAAGTATTTCCCTTCATAGGTTCGGCCATCTTCATTTCTTTTCTTTTATCTCTTTTGTTTTTTTTAAAATATCAATTCTCTAATACATATATCCAATAAAGAAATTAAAAAAATATGAAAAATTCTAGAAAAGTCATGAATTAATACGCTTGTTTGCTATTTACAATTTTAAGAAGAAAATTCAAACTAAAACTTCTCATTTCTATTTAACATATGTCCGGCCCATTTGAAGGATAATTTAGAGAAATTTTTAGTTTTTATCATGTGTTAAAAATGTTAAAATAAAAGTGGGTCCCACAACTTTTAAGAAATTACACTTTAACCCATAATTTTTCTAAATTTATAATTGTAACCGCACTTCTTTCTAATCTTTTACAATTTAGTCCTTAGATTATTTTCATTTAAGTCATATGGAACCTTATATATTTTATTGTACCTCAGTTTACTTCAATTGATCAACCTCAATGACTAAGGAATTTTATTCTGAACCTATTTTGATGAAACTCCAAAAATTTGGCGACTTATAAATTTTTTCTAATTTTCTATCTCCAATCTTTAACTATTATTCACTTTAATTCCATGAAATTTCTATTAATTCAATCAACTTCAACTTATTATCCTTAACGGCTAACCGATTCTTCATTCCGAGTCTGTTTCACTTAAGTTTTGAAATTGAAAAACTTAACTTTCCTTAGTTTCATTTCCTAACTCTTTAATTCCTTTAATCAATTCCTTCCCTTTAATTGAATTTCATTCCTTTAATCGATCTTAAGATCTCAAGTATTTTAGGGTATTAAAGTAGTCATCAACCACAACATGATAATAATATTTTCCACCAAGACTAGAGGTTCTAATTGGACTAAAAAGATCAATGTGTAAAGTTGAAATTGTTTATGTTGTTTATGTCTACAACATAGATATTGTCTTGGCGATATCCAATGAAAGCTATCTTATTAGTTAATGTTCACTACTTCACAAATAAGTGAATAAAAAATACTATATAACCAACATCACACAATTGACTAATGCTTAACAAATTATGTTTCAACTTGTCAACAAAAAGTACCTTAGAAATGGACACATCTGTCACAGCCCAACTTAGGAGCCATGACGGTCCTAGGGTATGGGTGATGCTATTGCTACCAATACCACGAAGAACCCATTAAAATAAACTATATGGCATGCATACACGATTTAAGCTTAAAATAGCTTAAGCAAGATAAATACAAACGGGCAGCATCTCCTCTATTTAAGGAGCATGCCCTGGATAAATACATA
>CANXYC010208446.1:0-16120 GCA_948193065.1 Aleurites moluccanus | reverse complement strand
TCTTGTGAGCTTCACCTCCAATAGATGATTCCCTTCTATGATACCCTTTTCTCCTTGTTATAATATCCCCAAATCTTCTTAACAATGCTTTCTTCTTCTTGGAGTTTCTTTCAATATCTGCCTCATCAATATGAGCTCCATATATATGTTCTAAATCTTCGGGATTTATTGTTTCTCCATCATCTATAAAAGTAGATGACTTTCTTCGATGATGGTGATGACTAGTATGATGATTATTATTCGCTGCTGGTGCTGGAGCTGCTATAGGCGAATCTACATCAAAAATTGATCCTTTTAGAGGGTCTAAATTCTCCAAATCCTCATTTTCATCAGTATGATCAATATGCTTACTATCAGTAACTTTCTGCTCCTCATGTGTTTCCTTGTGTTTAGGAGCAATTATTAAATCCTTCAAATTAATACTGAAAGCATTGTTCAATTTCCTTTCTCTATGATGTGATGGTGGTGGATCTTTATTAGTATTCTCTATTGAATTAGGCTTTTGTTCTTTGTTATCATCTGCTCTAATAATCATTTCCCTTTCTGCTGCTTCTTTAAGTAGTCTTTTCAATTCCTTGATGTTCTCATTAGCTGTAGCTTCATT
Source organism: Aleurites moluccanus (assembly GCA_948193065.1). NCBI lineage: Eukaryota > Viridiplantae > Streptophyta > Magnoliopsida > Malpighiales > Euphorbiaceae > Aleurites > Aleurites moluccanus. Next base: position 15,516 of record CANXYC010208446.1, on the reverse strand, counting down.
GATTCTAAGGTTTTCATTCTCTCGAGTAATAAAGAACAAAGCATCATCTTTTTCAGCTAGTAAATCTTTGAGTTGGGAATTTTCTGATCTAGCAATTTCTGCAGCTTCTTTTGCAACATTAGCTTCATTTAACGCCTGTTTAAGTATATCGCGAAGCTTCTGATTCTCTTCTTTAGCTGTTTTGTTCATATTTTCAGCTTCTGTAAGGGCTTCAAGAAGTCTATTATTCTCTTCTAATGCAGCTGTTTTTTCATCGTCAGCTCTTTTAATACAATCAACAAATCCAATCTCTTTCCCATTCCAAGCCAGAAGTGACTCCTCTGCCTCTAATCTCAATCTATCAGCTGTATTTCTGTAAAGATCAGCTTCTTTTCTCGCTTCATCTACTAAAATTTTGTGCTTTTCCTCAATGTTCCTTAATTTTTCTTCCAATTCTTCTGATTTTTTTTTCGACTTCTCAAACTCATCTTCTGTTTTGAGAAGCTTCTCTTTAGTTTGTTGAGCTTCAGTTGCAACTTCTTTTAGTACTAATGCTAAATCATCCATTGCTTTCTTGCTGTTCTCCTCTGCTCCAGTGGCTTGATTCAGTTCATTTTTTAGCATTTCCATTTCTTTAAACAAATCTTCAGCTTTAGCTACTGAATTTCTCTCAGATTCTTCAACTTTGGACAGGTTTTCTTTCAATAACCAAAGTTCAGTCCTGAGAGTTTCTAATTCTTTTTTAACAGAAGAATTATTATGTTGGTCTGATGAAACCTTCTTTTTATCATTTAAAGAATTGACCTCAAGCTTCGATTCTTCGAATAATATTTTTGTTTGCTCTAGCTGTTTTGTTTGAGCAGCTAAAGAATCCAACATGATAGTGGCAGAATCTTTTCCTTTCTCGATTTCGGTTTCAAGTTCTTGAATTCTTTCCTTGCTTTTAGACAACAAACCTAATGCCTGAGCCTCAGATGAACGAACATTACTCAACTCATCTTTCATTTTCACCAATAAGAAATCTTTCTCAGCTAATCTAGATTCTAAGTCCTTCAACTTATCAAGTTCAGATTTTAAAGTTGCAATAGCTATTTCTTTAATCTTCAATTCTTTATTTGATTTTGACAATGATTCAATTGCTAAATTCAGCTCTGTAAATACATCAGCAACCTTTCTATTGGACGTTACTTTCTTTATTTCTTTCAGCTCATCGTCAATCCTATCTCTCTCTCCTTCTACAGCAGCCAATTTTTGTTTCATATTCATCAGCTCCTCCTCAAGTTGCCCCGCATCTTGCTGCATCTTGGTATCTATGAAAATTGGTTTCTAACCCCAAATACCCAAAAAAGAAAAATCACTATTTAAGATCATAGTAAACTTAATTAGGCCAAAAAAAAAAATAATGCGTTTTGGGTTCATGGTATCAGAATCGTAAGATTGCAAGTTGGGAACTCCAATGATAGCCTAATTAACCAAAAATAAAGAAACAAATAAAGGGATTGTTACCTTGGAAAATCCTTTCAGTTTTGGATTTTAGCTTTTGCTAAATGTTTTGATGCAGAGGAAGATTTGGATACAACAAATGAAGAATTGTTGTATGATCTGAAAAATCATATAAAATAAAAAAAAAGGAGTTAATAAATTAATTAATTATAAGAAGAAGATTAAACAAGAAATGAAAGAAAAGAACAAAAAGAACCCACCTAAGGCCAAAATCTCTGTAGAACCGGCAAAGCAAGAATGAGATATGACCCTGTAAGATGAGGAGAGAGAGAGCTAATGCATATGAAACTTTCAAGGAAAGATGAATAGAAAATTAAAAATTGCAAGAAAAGAAAGAGTTGATGAAGGAAAATTTTGAATTATTCTTTGGTGTGTGTATATATATATATATATATATATATATATATATATGGAAAAAAAACGAATACATGAATTTTCAAATATAGCGACTGTCTTGGAGAAATTCTAGAGAAAACAGAGGATTTGGTTTCTGTATGTAGGAATAACCGAATTTGGCGGTTTTTCCAATAATAAGACAAACCTATGGCTCCACTGCTTCGATTTTATTATATCGTAGGTGTTTGGATTCTGATTTAAGGAATAAAGAAGTGTTTTGACTTTTATTTCTAAAAAATTAATATCTAAAGTGAAAATGTATTTTTACTCGTTTAAATTTAATTTTTTTTAAATAATTAAACTTATAAAAATCTCAATTAGAGAGTGTTTGGTAGAGCGATAGCTAAACGTGCGATTAGTATAAAAGTAAATCACCAATCGCTAAAAGCAACTTATAGCTACTTATGAAATTTGCCGATTGAAAAGAAATTTTGTCATAATCGGAGTTTTTAGTTGGCCAACCAAACATCACAAATTTTTCCAATTGGCGACGCGCATGCTGGTAATCGATAATTAGGGGTGTTTAGTTGGCCAACCAAACAGCCCCTTAATAATTTTCATTTTTAATAACCAAACATCACTATGCCATTTGTAATTGAAAGTGTACAATTTAGGTAATTTTTATGTAAAATTTAATTAAAGGGAAAATAATTTATTAAAATCTCAACCTCACCTTTTATGCTTGGAGACAATTCAATTATAAAATATAGTTGCCATATTGACCTAATTGCTTTATTATTGAGTATTTATTTGATGGCTGACGCGGTCCGAGTAGAAATTTTTGAATAAATTCATGTTCGAATATTCTCGATTGTAATACAAATAAATAAATAATTTTTTGAAAGAACAAGGAAAGAGGAAACCATATCAGAGAAAATTAAGAAACAGAAGACCAAATACTAGATAATTAAACAATCCAACTTGCAAGTAAATAGTACGAAAGGTTCTTCAAATCTCAGTACTCAATTTACATCTGCCTCTTGAGCAGCTTCTCCAAGAATTATATATTGGACCGGGAAAAAAAATTCCATTTTGACTACTTGATTTTCTTTTACAAAGTTACAAAAAAAAGAAAAAAAAAATACTAACACTGCTTGAAAACAGCTCTAAAAAAGCAAAAAAAAAAAAACAATCAGATTATACAACAATCAGCAATCTAAAGAATTAAATTATACTTGCACACCTGCAAATCGTCAAGAATCCAGCCAACCATAACAGCAAACCAGTATACGGCTCCAGCATCAGACTGAAAATTGGCAAGGTTGCACATAGGTGATAAAAACAAGCAAAAGCAACCGTGCTTGATTAAATATTCTCTATTTTGCTTAAGATTCATCACCTTTTATTATCCTCTTTTAAGTGCTCCTAAAAGCCAACAGGTCAAATTTGAGTTCTTCATCTCGTCAAATGAATGCCTAAAGCCTGCAATTTTATCTCTCTCAAAAAAAATTTCAACAGTTTGTGATCCTAGTTACACGTCATCCAAGTGAAAATAATCAGCAACCTTCAGGTGATTTGCAAGTCGGATGACAGCAAAACGCACAATATCGGAGCTTGGAGACACAGAACTGGGAAGATGGGGCAGACAAACAGGCAGATATTGCTCACTATCTTTCAGAGAACAGAAGACAGAGAGAACTGACCGACAGAATATAAATCTGGAGATAAGTTCAGTAAACATGGGTCAGCTGGTTGGCAAAAGCCTAATGATGTTCAAAAACAGAGATGACTATTAAGATATTTATTTCATATAAAAAATAATAATAATAATAAAAGTGGTTGGAGAAGAAAAATGGTCCCTGCATTTTTATCATGAAAATCTCGACATTATAACTTTGTCAGATTGAGTAGATTTCTGCCTTAAATGGCTAACAAAATATCCATCAGATCATGTCAACCATAGTGTCACCAACTTTTACTTTTTGCTTATATTAAGAGAGAAATTATATTATTAGGCTAGTAGCTTAATAGTCAAATACTTGTCTTGTAGAAGAGGTTAAAGATTCAAACCATACAAACTCCTTCTCCTTCCCTTAATATTAGAGAAAGAGATAAATTTATACCTCAGAATAAGCCGCCGAAGAAATGGATCAGATAGTACTTGTGCCCAAACCAGATCCAGGTTCTTTGATGTACACAGAATCACTTCCCACTCAGAGAAGGCATTTGAGAGTATTTCCTCAGCGTCATCATAAATATCCTAAAAGCAGAGTCCAATTAGCAAAGCGGACCAAGTGGAACAAGATCAGGGATGAAGTTAAAACTTTTAATTAAGGGGGGCAAAATTCTCACGTAATGTAAGTGTGCATTTGTGTGTATATATAAATATTAAAACTAATTATATTATATATATTTAAATATTATAAACCAAATTTTGAAAAAAATAAAAAACTTTTCCATATGAATTATAATACAATCCAATCTTAAATCTAAAATTTTATTTCAAATTTTATATAATCATAGATAATCACATGTTACCATTTATTAAAATAAAGTAATTTTATGAATAATTTCAAAAAATATATGTTTAAGAAAAATTATAAAAAAAAATTATGCTGAGAATTGTTATTCTTAAGTTTTTCAAGGTAACATTAACATTTTAAGATGTATAGTTGATGGAGAATATGAAGACAAGAAAATTCAAATTCAAGGACTTACACTTAAGACTGTGGTCTAGATTTAATATGGGATTTATTGGACAAATCAGAGAGTATTTATAATTTAATTTATGCATCTAATTATTTACAAAGTGGAAATAAATTATTTTGCTCCTTCAGCCTATTTGGAGAAATCCTATTTCCCCCTCCTTTCTTTTCTTTTCTTTCTTCAATTAGTGCACCAAACAAAGGAAATGACTGCAATTTCTTTCATTTCCTTTTCTTTTCTCTTCTCTCCACTTCCCTCAAAACAAACAAAGGATTATTGCTTAATTTCGCTTCTCAAATCCATCCTTATATAAATCCTATCCTCCCTTCTATATTCTACCCATCCTAACCTCCATAGAAACCTAAATTTACCTCCTTTATAACCAACCCTCTAACCCATCCTGTGTCAATAGTATAAATTATAATTATCTCATACCTTCAAATTTATTTTATAACTAACCCTAAAAATTTATTATGAATACTTGATTAATATAATAGTTAGAGATTTCAAATATGTACGTATTATCAAACCTAAATTTAATCATAATAAAATCATAACCATAAATACTTTATCATGAATGATTTTACTAAAAGAAAATTAATTAGAGCTTAGGAATAACTAAATTATGAAAAAGAGATATTAAACATGAAAATAGAAAAAAAGTAAATTAGTTATTTGATTTGTATAATAATTATGAGGGAATTTATTCAAATTCTATTTTTATTTTTTTCTATATTTGAAATTTTGATTCTATACACAAAAGATTATTATTTTATATTTCATTTTTTAATTTATTTTATTTTTTATTTTTTAATTTTACTTTGCAAAGTAAAAAAAGAATGGTGTCTAATTTTTTATATTAAAAAAAAGGGTGTCAAACTTTTATAATTAGGGAGTCAAATTTAAAAAATAAGAGGTGGAATTTTTTTTAATTTTGGCCAAAACAAGGGGGCAATTGCCTACCTTGCGCTAAGTGTAGCTTTGTCCTTGAACAAGATGATTACCATACAAATTCAAAACATTATTACAGTCAACTTACTGTATCTGTATCAGCATGAACAGATGAGAGACCAACCATCTGGCAAAATGCCTGTAGAGGAGCAGTCAAGAAAAAAGTGAACTGACTTCCATTTTTTGTTGTATCAAGACCAGATAGGTTCTTGAATGCTGTCTTCAAAGGTGAAAGTAGCAAGGCAGCTGGCTCTCCCCTTTCTGCACCATGCAAGACCTGAAAATCATCCACAATTCACAAGTAAGCTGATAGGTAATCAAGAACTTGGAAGGGCAAAAGATGAAATGCAGAAAATCCTGAAAGTCGGATACATGTTGAAGGTGATTAAAAAAGTAATACAAGATTTAGCTTTAAATATTCCTTGTCCAAATAGGCGAATAAATAAATGAATCCCATCAAACTCCCAAGCAAAAGCAAACCCTTGTAGCTTCAAAGAGTGGATTATGCTTTGATGCTATTGTTAAGTAATCTCTCCCAATAATTAAGAGGACACCTTTCTCTTAGAAAAGATGATAGAAGGCCTTTCTGAGCAATTGGAAAACAACGGTGAACAGGTTCTCCTAATTTAGGTAAAAGTTATCACTTTATGAGGTAGTGTTAATTCATTGTTTTCCTCCCTAAAGGGCATCTAGTAATAATTGATAGTGACTTTCTGAGCCACTAGAAGAATCTACTTCTGCAGGGCAAATGTACAGTCTTCTAGGATAACATTGCTTAAGCGGAATATTTATTTTCAATCACTTCTAGCTGTTACTGTGCATCAGTAAAACACATGCACCTGAATCTTTGCAACTGATGACTTCCAATTTATATTAATGCATGGGCACTACAAATTCAAATCACCAGGTTAAAGTAAAACTGACAAGATTTACACAATTCCATAACCTTTTACTTCTATCAAAATCATGTAACCTATATGATTTTGGCGTCGGGTAAAATTAAAACAAAATTACTGAAATTCTCTAAATATCTTTTAACTCAAAAAGGTGCCTTTTTTTTTTTTTTTTTTACAAAAACAATGTCGTTTTGATTAAAAATTAATAAAAAATAAAAATAAAAATAAAAAAAGCTGACCCGCTCGAACCGGAAAAACCGATCCGGTTCGACCAGTTTTTGGGGACGAATAAATGAAAACTGACCGAACAGATTCTTGATTCGATTTTCAATTTTTCTAGTTCGACCGGCCAGTCCGGTCCGATTTTGACAACAATGAGGTAAACAATTACTTTAGACATTAAAATGATCCTGAATGCAATCTTGTTCAGAACAGTTTTGGTTTACAAACTATGTAATGCAGAAGAACAAATCAAAATCATCCAAGAAGTCATACACAAGTTATGACAAACCTGCCTTGAATGCATGGCTGCTGTCACTATCAATAATCAAAAAAAGCGGTCTTCTAGTAAAAGGAATTATATCACCAGGGTAAAGTGCATTTGAACCTGAAAATCAAAAGCAGCACACATAAGAGTGGAACAGTAGCATGGGAAGAAGAAAACATAGTTATGAATTTGTATTTTAACTGCAATTAATAGTATAATAATTACAAGAACGAGGAAATAGAAAGCCACCCACCACAGGCTCCCCTGGGACCTAACCACAGGTAATTGTCATGATAGTCACTTGATTCTCGCTGACCATTAGTATGAGATTCACATGAAGAACTACTCTGTTCACTGGATGTTCCAGAAACAACTTTGTTTTTCGAAGACTTCCTTGATCCTCCAGAGCTCTCTGTATGAGAAACATTACTTTGACCAGCCTTCCCTGCACAAGGGAATCATGGAGGCCATCAATATGAATATGATCAGTTGCATTCCAGTAGCAAAATGGAGGTAAAATTAACCTGAGGCTGATAGATATATTAGCATAATGCTTTCTGGAGGCAGCTCTGCACAAATTGTTGCCATAACCTGCACACACATGATGTAGTAAAAAATTAAACTTTTAATGATTATAAATTCATGACAAAAAGGGACATTTATACGTACACAAGGAATGAATGTTAAAATGCTCACAACTAGCATTAGAAATAGTTTCTGATTCTCAAAGAGCCTGTATTCCCTTGTTTACATTACATGTAACCTATATGAAGGTTTTTGCTAATCAAGCTCCTGAAACTTTATTGTTGTTTCAAGGAGAAACAATGAACATACTTTAATCAATAGAAACTGCTTCTAACATAGAAAGTATACCATCTTCAGAAAGTTGACTCGGACAGAATCTTAGATGGAGTATATGCCTCAGAAAAAAATAAATTGACCATAAGCTAAATGTTGCATTGAGCAAAAATAAAGCAGATTTTCATAACATGATTACAATATCACTCAAGGCATAATTACCAGGAAACCTTTATAATAACCACCTAATATGAACATAACTACATCAGTAGGGAAGTAAATATGGCAATGTAACTGTCCTGCATAGTGGAAGATAACTTTAACAATACTAACTGCTAGCAAATGTGTCGCAGAAGGACGATACAGAACAGCCTTCCTAGGATTGGGCGGTAAAGTTGGATCAGTCAAATCCGCAGCTAAGTTTATATCTATTAGTCCAGAAGCTCCAGAATGATCAGTTACATTGCCATTCTCATACGAGTCAACTGGACGCTTTTGGTAGGCGGATTCAACTGGATGCTTTTTGTACAAAGACCCGCTTGGCTCCCATTCCAAACACTGCAGCATTCTATAAGTGTCTAAAGTAAGTTCTGCAAATTTAACCTGTACAAAATACATAACAGGTTGTAAGAATTCCTCTTTGCGCAGAAAATTCCCAAGCATTGAAATCCAAGTGATACATCAACAGACAACCGCATAAACATTAAAAACTTTTCACCTCATTCCGGTGATAGCTTGTGAGGATTGCATCTTTAAACTTTAGGACCTTCCTTGCATGGAAACGGGCCACATATGAACGAGAAGTTGGATGTGAATCAAACAAAACACAATACCGCAAAGGCCTGACACTTGTAAAGGTGGTATCAACTTCCATAAAATGGGTAATTTCTTGCACCACTAGCTTCCACTCTTTGAAATTTGTTTCCTGAGAAGATACAGTCCAGAAACCATTGATATGCCATACAGTCCAGAAACCATTGATATGCCAGTACAAAGTACCAACTGAAAGTCATATATAGTAGTTTGCTCTTAAAAGCAATAAAATACAATAGTATAAATCTTTAAGCACACATGCACACGCATGAGATATGTAAATTTAAGAGTTAACTTAGCATTAGAAGAGATTTAAGAAATGCCTCCAAATTCATAAATTGTCAAGTATCTGTAATGATGTTGGGATTCTTCTGTCAGTTACCGTTACAAGTATTAAAAAAAAAAAAAATCCTTTTGCATATTAATTTGAAATTTTTGTGTACTCATCCCTAAAGTTTCAGTTACCTTTCACATAAAAATGCTTAAGGTTGCTCAGGTTATGAGAAGGAAAATTCTTTTCAAGAACAAGCGAAAAAGAAGAAAGTAAACATCTATCGAATTATTTCATAGGATGGAGAGCAAGGGTAGGACTAGACTTCAAATTTTATTTTATTTTCCCTTCAGGGATGGGGGAGGGAGGGGGCGGGGGGGAATATAGATCTAAAAGAAAAAAAAATACCGAGGCAATTAAAGTAAGGTTGTAAATTTAGGATGCCATGATTATATCTCTTCATTTTTATGGATAACAAATAAATTTTAAGAAAATTAGGAGTCGTATGCATGCAACTAATGACCAATATACGGATTATATATGTCATAAATAAAATTAGAATGTTTTTGGGGTATATGAGTATATTTTTTAAAAAATATGTAAAATATATAGGTAATAACCTTAGTTTTGAAAAGTTTGGGGCAATGCGGTAGGTCCACCCCCTGATGGAGAGTGATACTTATAATTTACACATCACCTTACCCATCCTGACATGGCAAATTATACAAAGGATTATAAAATAATTTTCAACCTCCAGTCTAACAAATGATGCAGTCAAATATGACACTTGAAACAGAACAAGGGAAATAGGACAAACAATTTTAGTAACCTTTGCTAATGTCCGCAGGAATATAAAAGAAGAGGTGGAAAGTTAGGAAAGAAAGAGATAGAGCAGTACACAATCCCTTCACCAAGTTGCTTTCAGCCTTTCACATCTTCAAATCTTTTAACTTAAGTAATCACCAGCATTTCAAGAGTCCAACTATTTGTATGATTCATATGCCCATTATATTTTGTTTTTTGGCCTTTTAACGTTTCAAGTGCTTTAATTTAAAGAGTTGCCACTTCATCACCCAAGACCCAACTTATTAAACTTGGACTTTTTCCCCATTATTCTGTGTCTCCTTTTCCCTACTTCCCTCTTAAGAATGGGACCAAAAACCCACATGACCAGTCAGTTGCCCAGCAATCCAGGCAACTTAAATAAATCAGGGTCGTATCTTTTTTAATGGAAAAAACAAACTTCACAAAGAAATGGAAGATTTTCATTACATCCAAAGTAATGGAAGACTTGATATTGTATAAGATAGCTATACGTCAGACATGCTCAAACTCCAAAGCATTTCCCAGTTGTGTTAGCTCAAGGACAACTCTAAACCTTTTAGCTCCTCTCTTCACAAGACAAACCTAAAAAAGCCAGAGAATTTGCAACTATGAGATTTTCACTCCCAATCCAGTTCTCAGTGGCTCTGTTTTTTCCACCAAAAGAATACCCAGACAACTAGCCAGAGCCTCAACTGCTATCAAATAGTAGAATAAAGAACAGGTAGTCTCAACTGCCTTCCAAAAGGAGATGCAGCTCTATCAAAGAGACAGCTGACTTCCAAATGTATCTTGGTTGGATTAAAATATATGACAGGGCTATCTGATAACATCACAGGTTGGTTCTACAAATTGGCCTTCTCATTCATAGAGACACGGATCTTTCATTCTCAACTCAACCCTTAGCCCTTTTTAAGAAAAATTTTTTATTTCAGCAACCTAATTGAATCACATGTGTCCTTCCTTCAAAATCAGACAAAACATTATAGATAAAACATTATGAATCAATTGTCCTTTACTGTGATATATAATGCATGAAAATTACACACAATAACTGCAATCTTAGATCAAATTCAGCCACCTTGACTCGCATAAAACTTGATGTCATATCTAATTTGCAGGTTCTGGAATACCAAATTCATTGATCTAGATAATATGAGTTTGCATAACATGCATCATCTTCATTCAGATAACAATCTAAACTATTTGAAAGAATAAACATAAAAATAAAGAAAGAAAATCCTCTAAATGTGCCCGTTATCTCCTAGAACTGAAAAAAAAAAAATTGAACCTCCTTAGCAGTGTTTAGGCTCGGTTTATAGAAAAGCTAAAATAGTTGCCTGGTCCGTGGTCTTTAATCTTTCAAGAAAACCAAAAAAAATTATTGGGTTTTACTTGTCCAGGTAAACCAAAGAAAACGTTAGGAACTTAGTTTTATCATATTTGAATCAATTTCCATAGAAACAAAGCAACAAAGTAATAATAAAATAATTCACAGATCTTTCCCTTAATTGCAAAACAAATACCCAATTCTACTGAATCCCATTTTGAAAAAAAAAAAAATCAATTATAAAGGATAAACCTAAAAGTTAATCCATTTTAATAAATTCCGCAAAGACCACACACCCGCTGCTAATTAAGAAAAGTCTACTCGAAACCCAGACTTGCAATCACCAACAAAAGAGCTAATTCTCACCAAAAGAGCTTTCCTCATCTCCAATTCCACAAATTGCCTCATTTCATGTTTAATCTCGCTAAAAAAATCATCAGCTATAACAAAAAAAGAGCTACCACGTAAAATCTAAAATTGAACTTGAATGCCAAAACATTCAGTTTTTTTATTTTCTCAGACACTACCGAAAGCACTTGAGCACTTGAAGAAAAGGAAAAGAAAAGAAATGAAAGAAAGAAAGAAAGAAAAAATCAATAAGCCACCAAAACAAAGCAAAGACCTAAAGAGACAAACAATTCCAGCCAAAATAAACATAAACATTTTCTACTAAAAGATTAAAAACAAATTAAAAACAAAATTTACCCGAAAATTTGACTTGCTATCATCAACAAGAGCTTTAAACCTGTCGGTAAGCAATTGAACCATCTCAGTCCGGTTCAAAATCACAGAAACAAGCAAAAACCGCGCGTAAAACCTCAACTCCTTAAATCTCACTCCAAGATCCTTAGCTTTAGCTCCTTCAAAATACCTTCGATGCAAAATCGCCTCATAAAACACATACGCTTCTAACAAAAACCTCGCTTCACTTGACCTCATGTACTGATTAAAGTATAACTGGCCAATCCGGCTAGCGATCTCACCTATTTCCCACCGGTTTAAACCAGCTTCAACCAGTTTCGACCTGTTCTCCTGCTGGTACTTCCATAGCCGCATGTAAGCCTTGAACACTTTCTGAAAATAATGGTTTTGAGAGTGACCGTACGACGGAAGGTCACGGACGCGAGCGAACTTCCGGTCCGCGCTTTCCACCAGAGCGCGGAAGGTTTGCGAAACGACGTCGCTCTCAGCAACGGCCATAAAAGGACAAGCAGAGACAGAGGCAGAGGCAGAGGCAGAGGCTACTACCGGAAGTGGTTGGTGGTTATCATCGGGAAACGTGCACAAATAGAGGGAGAAAGGATGAGTGCTTAGAGAGAGAGTAAACTCGTTTTTTTTTTTTTTTTTTTTTTTTTTACTTTTACTTTTTTCAGATATGAGCTGTGAGTATATATTATATATATACTTTGTTTTTGTTTTTGTTCCAAAAAAAATCATTTATTAAGATAATGTAAAATTACATTATACTCTGCATCCAAACACTTTGAGTATAGAAATTATAATAAAAAAAAAATCAAGAACTTTTTAGTCAAATCATTGACTATGCAATTATATCTCCATTTAATGTAAAAAAAATGAATAGAGTCAAAATTTTGAATCAAATAAGAAGCATCTAAAACAATAATTTCATAATACTTGTTTATATTTTTTGAATTACCAATTGAATTGCAGCTCTCAAAGCCATAGTTTATAAAATAACTGCATTTATAATATAAAAGTAACGTTAAAGAGTTAAGATTATAATTTTTGAAGTATGATCCTTACGATTACAACACAACAGCTAAAACTGTGTTTTTTATTTACAGCTACATCAAAATTTAATTTTTTGACATGAAATGTATCCACATCAAATTGGAAATAGTTGATGAATCTTCCATACTATTTGGAGCAGATATATCAATTTTGTGAGCAGCTTGAAATGCTTAAAATTAAATGGACAGAAGCTTTATGTAGAACATCATAAATACTGAGTTCTTTCATGCTGAAATATTAAATGATTTCTGGCCTTTCTAATTTGCAACAATATATAAATTGATAATAAAATGAAGACATTTCCAATAGGAATATCAAATAATATATCAATAATTAAGCCAAACGGCAATACATTTTGGGCATTTGAAAAATAAATATTCAATAGTTTCTAATTCACCACAATGCCAACATTCTCCAAAATATTGAAAAATCTATGAGATAAAAATGCTCCAATTTAATTGTTACTTAATAATATATTCTAACACACAAAGAAATAAGGTTAGAATCAAAATCTCACATAATATAAAGTATAAAAAGAAATTTGAAACTTTAAAGTTGTATATAACATTTCCATTTTTAAATTATTATATTATTAGTTCGTTGTACTGATTGGATAACTCATTTTGCTAGAAACCTCACTTTTGGTAACCACATTCTTGAAGATCCAACACCATACATATCTAGCTTAATTTTGCATCATATTTATGAGGTTATATACACAAGAAAGTATACTACGTAATGTCTTTTGTTTCATTTCCCTTATTTACCAAAAAGAACAAAGAACACTTCTTATCTAATATCAAAACATCTCACATATCTTGAATATATGCCTACATTGAATTGGAAAATGACTTCTATATAGGGTTGCAAATTAAACTCTCCAAAAAAATAAAGAGTAGGATTTTGATGTGGATAAAGCAAATTTTGAATTTCTGAATCGTTTTGATAGAAATTTAAATAAATTCAAAATAATTTTATTTTATCGGTAAATAAATAATAAGTTATAATTTTTAATTCAAAATAAATTATGGGTTCATAATATATAAATAAATATTTATTTTTGAGTTCTACATGACACTTAATCCTCTAAATCAAAATCCACCTATTTCAATTTTAAAATTTTTCATTTAAAATCTCAATAGGTTATTTTTAGTTTTAATTTTATTTTTTATTTTTATAATTTTTATTTTATTTTTTTTATTAAATATTAGAATTTAAAATTATATTTAAATTTCACATTCAGTTATTTAAAGATAGATTTTAATTAATAAAATTTTAAAAATCTTAAAAATTTTGTGTTTTTCTTTAAACTAAACAAGTCTGACGGGTTCCATTATTCAAGTCAATGCAAGTGCCGTTGCGTGGCTTCTGGTCAGTGCTTTAATAGTAACTTCCCTAATTAAAAGTTCTTAATTAATTATCATAACAGTGTGTTTCGGTTCACAATTGCAATTAAATCCATGACTAGACCAGCAAACACACTTGAATTTGACCAGCAGAATCATTTGATTTAACTATTAAGTAAAAAAAAAGTTTAATTAAAAAAAATGGAGAAATTGAATATAGAAATGCATAACATGAATTATTCCATATATTTGAATTCTTACAATATATTAAATAATTTATTTTTATAATAATTTTCTATATTTAATTTTATTGCGATTAGAGAGCTTATTTAATTTAAAAGCCCATTTAATTTAAAAAATATCGGTGATAAATTTTAATGAAAACACACATAAATTTAACATAATAATTTAATTCAAAACTTTAAAATAATAAATTTATGAGTTATTTTCACTTATATAATCTTTATTAATCCTTTTTATTTTTAATATATAATTTTATACACTTGAAATTTTAATAAATTTATAAATTTTTTTTCTCATTAGCATAACAATTCCTTAATATACATTTGATAATACAAAAAAGTAAAAGTTGGAATATAAACAGTGTTTTCTCCTCTATTTCGTTATAAATTATTATTAGGCATTAAAATTAAGCTATTTTATCAGTATTTTAGGTGTTATTTTATATTTAATTAATTTAGTTTCTGTTTAAATTAGATTAATTTTGGTATAGTTTTGAATTTCAATTTCAAATTAATATTTAGTAAGATTTTGATAGATTTAATAAGATTAAGATTTAATTTTAAATAATATTTTTATTTGATTTGATTTTGATTTTGTTTAGATTATTGATTTTGATTATGATTTTATTTTTGAATAAAGATTTCTAATTGATTTGAAGTTTTAAAAATTGAAATTTTGGATTTTTAGTTTGGAACTAATCTTCAGGGGATGAAATACCGGGTACCGGTATTTGGAGACACTACCCGGTATTTGGAGATGAGGAACCGGTATTTGAAATACAAATGAAACCCGAGAGACAGGAGAGAATACCGGGGACCGGTATTTCACCTTGTACACCCGGTATTTCACTGGACACCCGGTATTTCGCCAAAGAGCATGAAATATCGGTACCCGATATTCTGAGCTCTGCAACCGGTATTTCATGTCTGTACCCGGTATTATGCACTGCCTATAGAAATGAAGTCTATAAAAAGGCAACCCAGGCTTGGGACAATGGGAGATCACTCTTGGGAGCTAAGGGGACTTAAAGGAGGCTAGAGAAAGGGATTTTTGGAGCTTCAAGACTTTCAATTAATCAAAGAGATCATCAATTAGAGTTTTATCTTCTCTACTTATTATTTCTTTGTTAATTTTATTATGAACATGTTTAATTTATTGATTAGTTCATCTTGTCTTTATTTAATCATGTTGAACTAAATCCTTTTTCTAGGATTTAGATGAAGTTAATTGAATAATAAAGGTTGATGACAATGATTTATGATTTTAATTGTTCTTAATATATA
>CANXYC010208386.1:0-16088 GCA_948193065.1 Aleurites moluccanus | reverse complement strand
TTATATATTTATATATATATATATATATATATATATATATATATATATATATATATATATATATATATATAATTATTTAGTCACTTTTGTTGACTTTTTATGCTAATCCTTGATTAATTAATAATTAATCAATTAATTAACTCTTAAGTATTTCAATTTACTTTGCTATAATTTTTTAATACTCTAGTATTTTCAACTATGTTCATATTGCCTATTTTATTCTATTTAATTCTCATTTAAATTCTATAATTCACTTTAATATCTATTTTCCATGGTCTTTGATTAATTTTCGGTTATTGCTCTCTGGAGAATTTTAAAAAAATTCCTCTCCGATTTGGATTTCCTGTTATTATCATTCAGGTTATTACAAATACTCACTTTGTTGCTACTTTGTGGTTTCCAGATCCCTCCTAATTATGTCAACTATAATGTTATAATGATATTATTTGATGAATGCATTGCAAATGTCATCCTATGACTTATTGAAGTTGGTGTCCAAGTCAACAAACCATCTCATAGTCACTTTGTTGAGGGATTGTTGGAACAATTGAGCCAGGAGCTCATTTTCCACTCTGAGAGGATTCATTTCCCCTACATACATCTTAAGGAGAATATTGGACAGGTGGTTCCATCAAACTTGTCCATTCTACGCATTTTAAACTTTAGTAGGACCCTAGCATTAAGGAAGAGTGTGAGAGATTCAACATCAACCAAGTCCTCATGCTTCTTGATATTCTTAAGAAATCTTTCCATGGCTTCAAACTTTTCTATGAGCTTCTTGGTTTCAAATGTTGCATGGTCTTCTCCTCCTTAAAAAAAAAAAAAGGGATTACTAGCAAGGTTAACATCTGGGGTCGACCCATTATTTGTTAGATCAGCTATAGAAAGGTTTGAAGTGGAACCATTAGTATTTAGGTTGGATGGATTGGTGACTGGATGTGAGTCTAGCATTGCTTTCACCTTTTGGAGAATGGACTGGCATTGTTGGCTTATATTTTCAGTGAGCTGAAGGTTCATTTCAGCTAAATGGTTTTATTAGGCTTCTATGGCAGCTTGGAATGTGTCTTCTTACCTTTTGAAGAGGTTGGTTAGGAGTATGTTCATGGTTTAAAGCTCAGTTCCAACTTCAATTCCAGGTAAATAAGCCATTAATACCTTCAAAAGATAAGAATCATAGGTTAGGCCTGGTTTAACCAAGGTTTAAGTGGGCTCCCTAATATGAGATAGCATGGTCATCTTAGTTAGGCTTATGGGATAATAAGGTTTTCTGGTATACATGGGCTTTGACTCATTGGTGTGAACACTCATTTTTTACACCCTTTGGACTCGCATCGACCCGAACGACATTCCCCGGAACCAAACCCGCACCCGGACAGACTCGAGACAGTCTCAGGACGAAGCTGGGTCACTGTGCTGCCCTCCAGGCTTGGCATTGCCGCCAAGCCCAAAGATCCCTTGCTGCGGTGCTGCCCTCCCTCAGGACCTGTGCCGCCAAGCCACTGGGGCGATGCCACCACCCCCCTTTGGCGGCAACAGCTCTTTTTGCTGGCGGCAGCGACGTTCTGCACTTGATTTCTTCTAAATCCCACATCGAAAAATGATGGGATTCGACCCCCAAAGCTCCTATTATAAATAGAGAGCCTCCCCCACCTTCCAAACACACGGTGACACACAGAAACACACCGAGACTCGCAAAAGGCAAGGAAAAAAGACCAAGAAATCATTTTCGTCACTAGATTTCGTCTTTTTTCCTTCTCCAAGTGGTATTTTCTTCTTCTTTAGCTCTCTTTCGATTTAAAAGAGTTTCTATTAGGGGCGTATTGAGCCTCTCAGTTTAATCTTTCCTCGAAGCAAGTTCCCTCCGCCGATTCGCTTTCTTAAGAGCTAAGAAGGCATCGCGACTCATTGCCTCGAGGTGCCATCCGATCCAAGGTGGAACTCCGCTCCGGAAGAGCACTCCGCCCGCCAGCATCCCTAGAAGCTAGGGCAAAGGTACGTTTTCTAACTCATCCTCTTTATTTTGGTAAAACATTAAAATAAAGAATCAAAACATGATAAATTGAGCATAAAATCAACCCTCCTTCGCGAGAAGGAAGAACTGCGTGGGTTTTGATTCCCATTTGACGGGATACGCAGGCAAGCTGTATGAAAGCTTCAAATCCAAAAAACGACAAAAACCATCTCTTTTCTCTTGATTATTTGCTTAAATTTAGTTGTTGTTTGGGAAATGTGTGATCAACCTAGAACCCATAAGGGCTAGAGTTGATATCCCCTATTTTGGGATTTTGAGATGTAATAATTTATCTTTATCTCTTTCTTTTAATTGATATACTTGTTTACATTGTTCATCCACTTATTCACCTGCTCATACATCCTACCTGTCATTCTTTAAATGCTCATGAAAACCATTTTAAATCAAGGTTAAAATTGAAAGCCAAGTTCAACTGAAAATCTAGTCCCCGAATCCTCTTTGGTATCAAGTACTAGTGCACTTTTTTCCTTTGGGATAAAATTGGAGTCAAAATGGTTTTTTACCTTAAATTTTCCCAACAAAAATAACTTAAGGTGGCGACTTCAAAACATCAAAATCGTTTTCAAATAAAAGGCGCTAAGCTCGTCTCCTCCGTGAGAAATTGCCCATATATGAGCACTCCGATGCCCAATGCTCTTTTTTTCCTCTAGAAAAGAGGACGGGCTCGGATGGCGACACTCGGGCGAGGACTCACAGCGCTCGGACGGACTCAGAAATGCATCGAACTAAAGTCAGACTCGGCTGCCACCGTCAATGCAGGGCGATGCCGCCCTCCTAATGAGGCGGTGCCACCACCCCCCTGGCAGTACCACCGTGGCACAAATCAGCTGCCACCCTCCTTCTCAGCCCTTGCCACTAAAAGGCACTGCAGCGCCGCCTCCCCCTATGTTGACACCCCCATTTGCCTATAAAAGGAGCCTCCCCTTCATTATTTGACACATCGAAATCCCATGAAATTGATTTTCCTTCTAAAATTTCCGCTATTTCTCTCTCATATACCGATTTCTTCTTATTTCTTTAACTCTCTTTGAGTTTAAAAGAATAATCAAATCGGGGCGAGTGGATCCCAATTTTTTTTAGTTTTCTTTGAATTAAAGAAGGACAAAAATCGAGGCGTGTGGAGCCTCAAAATTATTTCTAACAAAATCACTCTG
Source organism: Aleurites moluccanus (assembly GCA_948193065.1). Lineage (NCBI taxonomy): Eukaryota > Viridiplantae > Streptophyta > Magnoliopsida > Malpighiales > Euphorbiaceae > Aleurites > Aleurites moluccanus. The sequence continues at coordinate 12,902 of CANXYC010208386.1, read as the reverse complement.
TTAATTTAAAATTAGCAGGGAAAAAGACAATACGACCATCTTCCTGGACTTCAACCAATCCAAAGTGGAGCTCCAATCTGGAAGGACAATCTGACCGCTGCCTTCCCCAAAAGCAAAGGAGCAGGTATCATCTCCTAAACTTTCCCTATTTCTGATAGAGCATCAAAATAGGCAAATCTCCTTTATTTTGGTAGAGCATCAAAATAAAAAGTCCAAAACATGATCAGTTGGGCATAAAATCAACCCTTTTTTGCAAAAAGGAAGAACTGCGTGGGTTTTGATTCCCATTCAAAGGGATACGCAAGCAAGCTACGTAAGGGCTTCAAATCCAAAAAGGTCAAAGCGATCTCTTTTCTATTAATTAAATGTTTTATTGAATATATTATTCGGGGAATGTGTGATCAACCTAGAACCCATAAGGGCTAGAGTTGATATCCCATATTTTGAGATTTCTTGAATTGTAATAATTTAATTACCGCTCTCTTAACTGTTTTACTGCTTTATTTTCATCTAACTTGCTCATGCATATATATATATCTCATCCTTTAAACTGCTTATGAAAACGCTTTAAATCAAGGTTAAAATTAGAAGCCAAGTCTAACTGAAAACCTAGTCCCCGAATCGTTTTTGGTTTCAAAGACTAGTGCACTTATTTTCCTTTAGAATATAATTGGAGTTAAATTGGGTTTTTACCTTAAATTTTCCAAACAAAAATAACTTAAGGTGGCGACTTCAAATAATCAAAAAATCATTTTCAAAAAAGGATTCCTCGATCCGTGAGAAATCGTCCTTAAAAAATGAGAGGATTCCTCGATCTCTCTGGATCTGCTGGATGAGGGCGGTACTCGGGCGAGGCCTCACAAATGGACATCTGCTAATAAAGTGATCGTGCTGCCCATATTTTAGGCAGCCACCCAACTGATGCCGACATTCTCCTCCATGCCTTATACCACAAAACTACAAATAGGCACACTGGGTATCTGTGCTGCAGGTTTAGAAGAACCATGGGAATATGTAGGTGTAGACTGTACTACTAGACCTCAACTTTGTGTCCTCCTCTGACTGCTAGACTGAGATCTTTGATCAAATCTAGGCACTGGCTCACTCTGTCTATGCTGGGAGCTGCTCTCCCTCCTCCTACTTTGTGCTCCGGGTCCTCCTTTTCTCTTCTGATCCCTATTAGCCATCTCTGTCTTATATTTCTCCTCCATCTGATTAGCCTTATCGATAATAGTAGTCAGAGATGTAAACTCTGTAGCCAATAAAGCATTATGAAGTGAAGCATGTAAACCTCTCTTGAACCTGCTGATCAAATCCACCTCAGTAGGAACAATATGGGTAGCATACCTACTCAGTCTGATGAACTCCTCTGCATACTCCTCTAGTGATCTATTCCCTTGCTCGAGCTGTTCAAACTGAATCAGATTTTCGGTCTTCACCCCTTCTGTTATGAACTCATCAATCAACCCCTGTCTAAACTCAACCTATGTACAAGGATGCTCACCATAAAATTTAGACTCCATCCTATGAGAAAACCTATGTAAGAGGATGCTCACCATACAATCTAGGATCCCTTTCAGTAATAGCCTAACCAACTCCACTGCTCTAGTGTTAGAACAAGGTAGTCTCCTAACTATCTTCTCAACCTACTTCAGAAAATCCATCCGCTCATTGCCTCTGTCGCCCCTGAACTCTGGCAGGTTTAGCTTCAGAAAGCTAAACATAAATACTATGTCCTAATCTATAACTCAGCGGCCTCTCTGCACAACAGGCTCCCCAGGAACCACAACTGACAATACAGGAGTTGGTACAACTGACACTGCCTTTGGTGCAACAGGGGGTGGCACTGCTGCTGGAACTGGTGGTGGCGATAAATTTTGATGTTCTCGCCTCAAATCTGCCAATTTCTAACATAACTCTATCATCCCCCTCATCATCTCTACTTTCCAGGGGTCATCACCCCTCTCTATAACCTATGTAGTTTGTCAAGATCTGGATGAACCCTCTGGAATAGAAAACTCTCTGACTAGTGACTCATTAGACGCTACCTCTGCCTCTCGGGTATCCCTATCTCTATCGTCGAACATCTCTGTAAACTGTCAGAAAAATAGAAAGCCTATATAGTATATTACAGAAACACCGAATACTAACAAATATTAGATGAATATAGCAAAAGACGATATAGGAATTCCTATGCTCCATGGTTTACTTAACTCTACCCATTATGTACTTAGTCACTATTCCTCTGTAATTCAGGTACTATTCATCTGTAACCTAGACTCTGATATCTGTAAACACAGGGCTCTAATACCACCTCTGTCACGACCTGATTTGGGATCACGACGATCCTAGGATGCAAGAGATGCCAATGGCGACTGCACCCGTAGAACCCAGTATCACATGCAATATTTATTACCATCAATTAATTAATCAATTTACTTTGTTACTATTCATTCTGTCATTCTATAAACTATCTGTATTTATAATGTTGTTGGCTGTAACATCCATCATAACAAGTCATATCAATACTCATACTCCATAATATATCATATATACATGTTCATAGCCTAACTAACCCATACATGCCCTATGGAGCAGCTAGATCATGAACATCCAAAATACTATAATTAATATCATTACATTACTATAAAAGTTTGCAGAAATCCACAGAGAATCCGAAGTTGGGATTCTGCTATCTACTCTGCACCTAAAAATGGTAAACAAGGAAAAGAGTGAGTATATAAAATACTTAATGAATCTAATATGCATCGCCAATAAAAGTAATTTGGATCAATAATAAAAGATAGCAGAAGGAGTAATAATGACAATTTGTTCAATAAAGTCATAATACAGAATCGATTACAGGGAATGACAGAAAGGTCAATAACCATATCAAAAAATGGTATCACATGGGTAAGACAGATATCGGGTCATGAAACACGTAGACTAGTCAATCTCATATCAATAAACATAAGACTGATCAGGTCTTATGGCTAGGACCAATAACCCTTCCCAGCTAGGGTATCAATAAACAATGTGCACATTGCCGATAGTATGTACCCACTACCATGTCAGAGCGGCAGCTTTGTCAAACCACATTAAGGTCAATACAAGTGTGAAACAACTCATTAGATACCATTATACAACAATGGTATCATCAAGAAACAATATCTCAATATCAACCATTTCAAGTAGCAATTTAAATAATCGGATAGCAATAATCAATAGATATGTAATGGCAATTGGTTTGGTAATTAACAATGGAATGGAACATAGGTTGGTTATACATAGGTAAATGGTTAGCACAATTGGCATGCCAATGTTGCTGGCGATAATGGCATTCAAATGGTAGGCCTATGGATGAATAAGTGATAGGCCTATGACAAAATGAACTAAACATTTCATCAAAAACTTGGTGTGCAATAAAGAATGGACAATTTGGCAAGGTTTGGGTGCGACTCCAACATTGCCCCAATACACATCAATAGCTCACAATCAAGGCAATATAATAGGCATCAATTTATAAATAATGAACACAGTCAAAAGGATCAAATTGGCTTATGAATTCAAAGGAAAAACAAGCAAAAATCAAAGGAGTGAATAGTGTAGCATGGCAATGGATTTTCATAAGAGGTTTTCAATCATCAAATCAATGCCATATACATGTTAAATGATGCATATTAAACTCACCTATCACTCCAAATTGCCTTGGAAAATTGATTTCCCACCTATTGCTTCAAAGGAGGCAAAAATGGCAACTTTGGCAATCTTGATTTTTTATAACAAATTAACCATAAATTAATCGTCCATTAGCCTCCAATTAATATATTCTAATCTTAAATAACATAAACTAATACAAAATCAAAAGGCTAAATCAAACAACTTCCATTAGGGTTTGAAAATGAGGGAAAAGTGTTCAAATGCATCAATTGATGCAATCAAACACAAAACCCATCTAATTCATCATCTAAATCATCTAAACTAACCATAAAATCAAACAAACTAACTTGTTACCTCAAGGTGAGATTCCACCAAAAATTCCAATGAAGAAAATCCTTGATTTCTTTTGTGATTTCAAGGAAGAAATAGCTTGGAAATGGAAGATACAAGGTTAAATTCCAGTTTTCTATGGTTTCCTTTAAAGAAATTGCTTAAAAATGGTGGAGCAAAAGATGGGAGATGGTTCATCCATATAGAAGAAGGAAGAAGAAGATGTGCAAATTTTTCCTAAGGCATTTCTTATATATTAAGCCAAAATAGCAAATTTCATTTTGGTCCTTAAACTATCAAGTAATCATACTTTGACCCCAACTTCTTCTATAATTTATTCTGACAATTCTGTTGAGAATTGGATTTCAAAGTGGGAAATCAAAAGGCTTATTTTTATTTATACTTATTTATAAAAAATAGTTTCAAAGCCATTATGAAACTCAGGCAGACCACTTTCCACTATACCACTCAAAGTTCCATTTATTTATGATTTTGCCATCACTCACTTTTTCAGTGTTTCTAAACATTTTTCACCTCTTTCTTTTTACCATAATTACACATTCATATGTATGGTTATTTACCCCTTGGTCAGAATAAAAAATTCATCTGTTGACTACACTACTATTTTCTCGGCAGTGTTTTTGACACCGATGATTTCCAAAAAAGTATCTCATTTGCATTCTAACTATGTCTCTAAAATTATTTCCAATCATTTCAATGATTTCAAACCACAAACTGAGAACTATAACATGCATTCAAGATAGGGTTTCCTAGGATATTACAGTTAAGGCTGAAGTTCTTTTCAAAATTCCAATTGTTGGGTGGAACCAAGGCTAGTTGAATGAGCTTTGTAAGGTCTATTTCTTCTCCATTTTCTTTTCATAAAGACTTGCTAAAAAAAAGAGTGGCCTCTATAATTTCTTCCCAATCGTAATGCAGCATATATATTGGCTCGTAATCCTCTAAGATGAGTTTAACATCAAAGAAAATTTAAAAATTAGGGATTAGTTTCTTGGTTATAGGGCAATACTAGTGCTCGGAAAAACCATAATAAGGAAAATCTTCTCATTCTTTCATAAAATAACCATTTAACGTTTTAAAATAAGGGCGCATTTGCCATTTAAAGGTCTCACCTTTCTTTTTGGCCTAAGCCCTAGTTGTGGCTCTTACACCTACCTCTTACAAGTCTTCTTTAGTAGGCTCAAAATTAAGTCCAAAAGGTGGATTGACTACTAGATAGTCATCAAATGATGTTACCCACTGTTGGCTCCTTCCCAATCCTAATCCAGGAAAACAATTCATTTTTCTGAGATCATTAGCCACAACTATATTGCCAAAAGGGTCAAAATCCAAGAAAACTAGCTCTTTGCCTTCATCCCCTTCAATGAACTGGATGATATCAAAGAAGAAACTAGATAATTATAGGCTAGCAGGCTCAGATTGAATATGCAAAATGGGCACGCGAGAAAGGTTCCATAGGGGGAATTTGAGTTTTTGATGAAGGAAAGATGGGATAACTTTTGCTTGATGGTTCTATAGTCTTCCCAGGAGAAGATTAAAATAGGCTAGAACATCTACCATTTGAAATGGGATAGGTGTAGTTACATGTCACGTCTCAATTTTGGAACGTGACGGTCCTAGGATGTAGGAACTGCCAGAGGCATCCGACACCCGTAGAACTCAATTACTAATCTAATAACCATCTTATTATTACCCAATTAATTATTTTATTATGCATTATGTGTTCTATAATCCTGTGGTCTGTCATTTTATAATCCATAATCATTTTCCACATAAGCCATAAACATAATTAACTTCCATATAATATTACACATCTACATATATATAATCTATCTATATCCATTTACATGTATATGGAGCTACTAGAGTTAAATGCATAACACAGAGTTTTAAATAATTACACTGTTAAAATCTAATGATGGTTCCACAGAATAAAGGATTCTGGAACCGTCTTTTACTGCTGCCCTGAAAAATGCTAAACAACTAAAGAATGAGTATAAAAATACTTAGTGAATCTAATATACATCATGTCATAGGTAAATGTTGGATAAACAATATGAATAATAGTTAAACAATTAATGATTAACAAAGTTGCACACCAAATTACAGAAGAAAGGAAATTATACACAAGCAATGGTTTGTGATCAATAAACAGGTTAACAATATACATTTCGTATGGATAAGACAGATAATGGGCATTAACACATTTAATCATATATAAATCACATATAAAATACATAAGGCGGGACAAGCCTTATGGCTAAGAAATTAACCCTACCCAGCTAGGGTCTATGATAAACATTATGTATAATGCCGACGATATTTACCCACTATCATGTTAGTAAGGTAGCTCTGTCAAATCAACATATAATCCAACAATAGGATGAGAATAACCGATGGATATTAATAAGAATCAAATTGTTCATCAATGATCATATAGGTTCCAAACAAACCAATCGGTATTGTCAATCAATATAAGCAATGGAAGGTACATGTAGTATACCAATGGATATAGCAATCAACTATTGGTTTGATAACAAAGTAGTCATTCAAGGTCATATGGGTTGGCACAATTGGCTAGCCAATGCCGCTAGCGACAATGGCATTGAAATGGTAGGCCTATGGAATTTTCATAGAAGAATTTTGTTGAACACTTGGTATGCAACTTTTATAAGACAAATTGGCAAGGTTTTGGTGCAATTTCAATATTGCCCAAATATCCAACAATAAGCTCAAAATGTAGGCAATACAATAGGCATTTGATTTCCAATAAACAACAATACATAATGAATCAAAATGGCATAGAATTTAAGGGAAAAACAAGGTAAAAATTAAAAAGAATCAAGGTAATTAGCATTAGGCCAAGATGTCGGTATGAGCAATTGGTTTCCAAACTTCAATTTAAGACATTAGCATGTTATATGATGTATATTAAACTCACCAAATGCTTCCAATTACCAAGGAAAATTCGTTTCCATCAAAATCTTCAAAGGAGGCAAAATAGGCAATCTTGATCTTCTTTAGTTTCTACACCAAAACCAACATCAAGTAAGCCTCCAATGGCATCAATTAAACTTATTCTAACCTAATTAGATATTAAGGATAACTAATTTAGGGTTTGGCATCTTACAACTTAAATTACGATTTGAAATTTGGGGATTTCCATCAATTTGCATCAATTGGTGTAATTAATGTCTACACTCACCTAATTCCACATCTAAAACACTTAATTAACTTAAACAATCAAAGAAAACACCATGTTACCTCTTGGTGAAGTAGTGGCTGAAATCTACTTTTAATGGATTCTTGATTTCCTTTGAGATTTCAAGTGAGAAATGGATGGAAATGGATGAAACAAGGTTAGATTTTAGGTTTTTCATAGGTTTTCTTTACAAATTTAGCTTGGAAATGATGGAGAATGGAGAAGTGTGGTTCGGCCAAGGTGGAAGGAAGAATAAGAAAGAAGAAATGAATGGGAAATTAGCTAAGGCATGGTATATATAGGTGGGAATTATGAAAATATTATATTTTCCTCCCCAAAACTTTCATTAATTCTACATTTTCCCTAAAACTATATGTAGCTTATTTTGACAATTCTGTTGAGTTTTAGATTCTGAAGTGGAGAGTGAAATAACTTATTTTTAACTGTAGTTTATCAGTATACTATTTCGGAACAATTTTGAGTAGTGGACAATGGATTTCCTAAAATACACCTGAAGTTCCATTTATTTACGATATTGCCACTCTATTAATTTTCCATCATTTTTAATATTTATCTATACTTTCTTCATATAATTAACTATCATTATTCTTAATCTTTCATTATCCATATAACTGAGAAAAATAGCTTTAAATTTAATACCGCATTAAATTCTTAAATTTTCTAACTATTGTCGGTGTTTTTGGTCCAATATCTAATGAATCCAATGAATAACTGTAGCATAACTCTAGGGTATTACATTATATCCCCCTTCAAATAAATCTGTTCTCGAATTTAAAATTAATACGAACCTCAAAGTTGAAATAGGAATGGATACTTTGCTTTCATATCCTGCTCACTTTCTCAGGTGCACTCCTCCATAGACTGATTTCTCCATAATACTTTAACTATATGGATCTCCTTATTATGCAATTGCCTAACTTGTTGATCCATAATTTCCATTGGTACCTCTTCATATTTCAAGTCTTCACCACTTCTAATATCTTATAGCTCCAACATATGCGATGGATCAAACACATATTTTCGAAGAATGGAAATGTGGAACACCGGATGCATGTGACTTAAATTAGGTGAAAGAGCCAATCAGTATGCAACATTACCAATCTTTTCAAGGATCTCAAATAGCCGAATATATCTAGATGATAGGTTACCCTTCTTCCTAAATCTCATCACACCTTTCATAGGTGAGACTTTAAGGAAAACATGGTCACCTTCTGGGAAATGCACATATTTCCTCTTCGGATCAGCATAACTCTTCTGCTTGTTGAAGGTTGTCTTCATTCATTATTTAATAATAGACACCTTTTCCATTGTCTCTTTAATTAATTTTGGACCTTCTAAATGCTTCTCTCTTGGTTCCACCTAAAAAACTGGAGACCAACACTTCCTATTGTACAATGCTTCATAAGGAGCCATCCCGATTGATGAATGGTAACTGTTGTTGTAGGAGAATTCAATCAATAGCAAATACTAATCCCAATTGCCTTTGAAATCTAGAATACATAATTGAAGCATATCCTCCAGTATCTGTATGGTCCGCTCTGACTGACCATCTGTCTAAAGGTGAAAAGCTGTATTGAAACGTAGTTGTGTACCCAATGTGTAACACCCCAGTTTAAAGGCTTAGAACTTAAGCTTTAAAGGGGCAAACTTGAGAGATGTTTGCTATGTTTAAAAGTTATATATTATGCATGTTTTATGTTTAAATTGTATGAATATGAATGTTTTAGAAAGTTTTATACATGTAAAAGTGCTTCAAAGGTTGTTAGGAAGAAATCAGGAAAAACTCAATTTTTGGTGAACTGGGGGTAAAATGGTCATTTCACACCCCTTCGAGTTTTATGGAAATAAATATAATATTTGAAGGCAGAAAAGAATATTAGGACATGAAAATGATGATATTTAATTTATTTGAAGTTTTGTTGGAGAAATAAATCCGATTGAAAATAGTTTCCGGCAAGCTGCTCAATTGAGGTACTTGAGGTGCTTCATTTGAACTAAGGGCAAAATGGTCTTTTCCTTTGAGATATGGAATTATATGGTGTATGCAATCCTATGGCATCATTTTAGGCTTGATTAAATCTAACCATCGGATGAAATGATGAAAAAATGGATGATTAGATGAATAGGTTTCACAATTCCTATCATAAGCTCAAAGTATAGGATTACTAGCTTTGGTTATAGATTTGGTGTATCAAATATATGTATAAGCCATCTTTGTTGACTTTGATTAACCAATAGTATAAAATTAAGAATGATGGATGGTTGGATGGCTAGGTTTCAACTTGATAATCATAATAATGGTGTATAAGATCAGACCTTTGATATTTAGGTGGATTTTTCTCACCACTTCACCATTGTCATCTTCTTCATCAAAATAACCAACACATTTTCTCTTTCTTCTCCACCAAAGTTTCGGCCACCATTAGAATTCACCAAAGCTTATGATTTTCTTCCATTTTTGGATGGAAACATATAAATTACATTAGCCTAAACACAAATATAACCTTAGATTTCAAGGAAAAACTTGATAAAGCTAAGAATCAAAGTTTTGAAATTTTGGAAGAACTTTTGGTAAGTTAATGGTTTTATGATTCTTTTCATTCAAATATGTTTATATGGTGTTCTTTCATGATTATTGATGTTCAAAACACATTTTGAATGGATGAAATTCAAAAAGATGGATTGAAACCCTAATTGGAAGAACTTTGAATCAAAGTATGATTTTGATGATTCTTTTGGTTTAAATGATGTTTAAATGATGTGTATGATATGAATTTGTGGTTAAAAGATTGAAACAAGTTCATTTGGTGAAAGTTTCATTTTGGCCTGTCACGACCTGGTTTCCCGGACCGTGATGGTCCTAAGGCACAGGAAATGCTAATGGCGACCGGCACCCGTAGAACCCAGTATCATTACACAATCTATCAACCTCAAATATATTATTCATTTATTATAATTACCATCCATTATTTTATCATGTTATTCATTTTGTTAACCTGTCAAGCATTCTGTAGTAGCTGTATATTCATAAATAGCATCATAAACCATCATATAACTCAAAATATAATTATCAATATATCATATAATATATTCACATCCTAATTAACCCATACCCATGGAGCAGCTAAAGAAAGAAACCTCAAATATAAATACAGAAATCCAGAATTTATACATAATAAACTGCAACAGAAATCCACGGAAGACAGATGTCAGGATTCTGCAACTTACTAATTTCCTGAAATGGGTTAACAAACAAAAAGGTGAGTATAGATGATACTCAGTGAATTTACATGCATCGCAATAAATAATAGGTATAATTAAATAATGGTTTCAGTCAAAGAAATAATAGAATACAGAATGGCTATCAAGGTACAGAAAACCAAAGAAATATCATATATAAGCTCGGTTACATATGGAAAGGCAGATAATGAGACGGACTGTATGAAAAGAAATCATACAGTCACCAGACAAATCAAATATCACTGGACCATATAGGTCACCAGTATCATATCAATCAATATCACTGGACCATGTAGGTCACCAGTATCAAATAAGCATAAGGCTGATCAGGCCCTATGGCCAGGACCATAACCCCAACTAGCTAGGGTACAAATATACAATGTGCACAAGGTCGATAGTATTTCCCCACTCCCCTGTCGAATCAGAAGTTCTACCAAACCATAATAGGGTCAAAATCAAGGAATACCATAAGCAACAATGGCATCCATATATCAATCAATCAATAATAATTGGTTTGGTATCAATCAATAAATATTCAATAAACTCATTTACAATGTCAAAGGCAATATACAATTAATAAAATCAGGTGTGATAATAAGATATGGCAAGAAACAACAAGGGTTTGGCGACCGAAATTGGTGGGTCAATTGGCATACCATTATCGCTAACGACAATGGTATTCAATTGGTAGGCCTATGGTATGCAAACCAACAAGCCAGTGAAAAATAAACTAGGTAAATTATCAAACACAAGGTGACATACAATAGCAAGCCAATAAGTTAGGCTTCAGAGAAAAATTGGCTTGCCGGTTCAATCCAATAACAAGGTACATTGTTCAACAACACAAGGGTATCAAAAGTAAGATTAAACAACATTAAATTAGAGTCAAATTGGCAAGGAAAAACTAAGGAAAATCAAACTAAAGCATAGGCAAACTTAGAGCACAATGGTTCTGCCAACTAGGGTTTTGCACAATTGAATTCAATTCAATAATTTAATCAATTATTCAAGTAATTTGATGCAAAGTAAACTCACCAATTGATCCAATTAGCCAAAATTCACTTCAATTGAACCAATTCCACCAAAAATCCCAACATTTGCTACTTTGAAAACTCAAATACAAAATTCTCCAATTCTATATCAAATTAACCATCAATTAGTTGTTCATTCATATCCAATTGATCATTTCTAATATCAATTTGAAATACCTAACACTAATTCAACATATTTAATCTTACAACTTCAATTTCAACATTCAAATTGAAAATTCAATTAAATTTGGATAATCTAATTCAATTAAACACTAAACCCATTCAATTGAACCTAAAATAACACTAAAACATTAAACAAACTAAACAAATGAACTTCTTTACCTCTAAGATCTTCCATGGTCGAAATTTCAAAGTAATATGCGTCCCAATCCTTTGCTCCAATCAACAAATTAAGGCTAGAAATGAGTTAAACTAATTGAGTAGATAAGTTTTCTATCAAATTTTGTTGAATTTGGTTAAGAAAATAAGAAGTTATGAATTAAAGAATGGAAGGTGAAGAAACGGCAACAATGGTGGAAGAAATGGTGAAGAAGAAGAAAAGAAATGGTGTCGTGAAAATGAAGCTAAAATAAGACAAAATAATTGTAATATTATAACTAAATCCCTCAAGTTTCATTATTTACATTTTGGTCCTTAAATCTTCTGAAATTTATTCTGAAAATTCTGTCAGGATTTTGATATCAATGTGAAAAGGAAATAGGCTTATTTTAATATATCCTTATTTATAAAAATATTTCAGGAGTCATTCTGTAACTCCGACTGACCCATTTCTACTATTCACCTTGAATTACCCTTTATTTACCAAAATGCCATTGTTCACTTTTCAGTGTTCCTAAATGATTTTCACTTCTTTCTTTTTACCAAAATTACACATAAATTATGGTTATATTTTACCCCCAAGCCAACTTCAGAAATTCTTTTGTTGACAGGATTGCTAATTTCTCGGCAGTGTCCCAACACCGCCATATTCCGGAAAAGTGTCAAATTTATTTTCTAACTGTGTTTCTAAAATTATTTCCCATAAATTCAAGAGTAATGGACCATATACTGAGAATTTATTCATGCATATGAGTTAGGAATTTGTAGGGTATTATATTCTACCCCCTACAAATAAATTTGTCCTCGAATTTAAATAAAACATGTGCATCTCAGTATTGCCACTAAAACATATACTTGGTCTCTGTATTTGTTCTGTAACACCTTAGCCTAAACCCTAATAGGGACCTTTAGGGAAATTATTTTTCCTTTCTTATGATGTGTTAATATTATATGTAAATGCATGGAATATGTATATATGCATGTTATATGACCAAATTTTTAGGCCTAGAGTTTATTTGAAGTCAGTTAGGACCCAATCGGGTAAGTTTGAAAATTTT